>JANZLQ010000001.1:46294691-46311199 GCA_026212715.1 Elanus axillaris | reverse complement strand
GAAGAAGTCTTTGAGAAATTTTAATTTGTTTTATCAGAGCTTGTGAGCAGTAAAAAAGAAAATCAAAGGGTTGCCCTGTGTGGTGCCTCTTGGTAAAATAACCAGCTTTGAAGTTATTCTTTGGATAACACAAGACACTGGGTTAAGTAAGGGGCACCTCCTTAGGATCTACTCCCATTTGACACGCACTGCCAAACATATGTAAATTTTATACCAAACTAAATGTGAAAACATGTATTGTAATAAACAGCCCTATAAACACTACGTTTGTTCTCTAAACAACCATGCAGCTGAGAAAAAAACAGAGGAAAACACAGGAGAGTAAAATCAAGGAAAATCTATGGGAGAAAAAATTACAAAATAAAAGAAAAACTGAACCATTGATCCATCAATATTCTTACACTGGCCACTCCTCAGCTGGAGTAATATATCACAGTTCAACTTATAGCATCAGCTATGACATCTTAGACAACAAAGGATCTGAACCTATATACAGAATAAATGAAATCAGATTTTGTTCTTAATCTGATAGCCATCATATTTGACAGTTAATTATGTTAATCTAAAGAAACATATCCCAAATCACAGTAACTAAAATGCTCACTATGACTGAAAACCTGTTCATCTTTTGCCTTAAATGGTTTGTTTCCTGTTAATTCACTGATTTTATTGTCTAACATGAGGAATAAAAAAATAAAAATAGAAGGGGAAAGAAAAATAGAAACAAACAGAAGAAAAGATCAACAGTAAAATGAGAAAAAATATAGAGCTCCTTACAGCAGCAGTATCTTGAGTACAGGATTACAAACATACATACAACCTCAGACTTTTCTACAGAATTTTTAAATTGAATATTTTCTACCTTGTACCACAGCTTCCTATAGCAACTTTCAATAAAAACCTGCATATACTGGAATGGCATCTTCATAAAAGCTAAGGCCTTGTCTAAACTTGCTCATACAAATAAGATACAATATAAATACAAAGTAGAAAAATTACTTTAAAAAAATTCCCATAAATCCAAACCCTCTACATATGGACATTCTTATTCCAGAATAAAACCATGCAAGAGTGACAGTAGCACGAAAATCCTCGGAAATTGCTTTAATAGAGTTAACAGTTTGTCTCCTGTATGTGTGAACCTTCTGAAAAAAAGATCACAGCTCCTCCTACACTGTTCAGATAGCTCAATGAACACTACATATTTTTGTTCATTGTTCTTTTGAAGACACAGAATGTTTGCAAAAGGTGTAACTTACTGATGTTGTTACGGTCATTACAGTTTCCTCTCAGTACTTCCATACAACCTCATTATTGGAACTAGCAAACTGTAGCTTTTGCTTGTCATATATTTATTACCAGTTGACGCTATTTTATCATCACAATATTATTATTATTAAATTAAATTAGTTATATTAAATTAATTGAAAAAATCTGTCTCTTGATAGCAAATAACAGAAAAAATATATTGAAAATAATTATTTACATTTCTGATAATATTTTGCCACTGGAATATGGTATAGTAGATCAAATACATTGTGGCTTTTCAGTAAAGTAATCTCAGACAAGACAGCATGAAATTCTTCAAATTAATCTAGGTCATTTTTAAATGCTATGTAGGAATGATACCATGCCAAAATGAAGGCAAGCATAAGAGGGAGTCGATAAAGAAAAAAAAATCTAGGTGTCAAGTCATATTTGTGGAATCTATGGAAACCTCATCAAAGTGAACGAGATTTGTATCAAAGGCATTTTTTTGTGATGTCCAAGTAAAATTGAGTAAATGTGCTTGGAAATCTATGTCTGCATAAAACTAAACAGCTCAGTATGGGTCTGCAAGAGTTAGACTAACAACTGACGACTCAGCCTTCAAATCAAGCACTCAAGCTGGCATTTCAGAACTTAAAATATGTAACAGGATGATCAGAGGAGGTCTGTAAAAGGTGGAGAATTTCAGAATTGAACACAGATAGGCTCTCAGCTTTGAATGTTGTCTCTAGACACCAAAGAAAAATAACTACAGATGCTTAAAAATATAGAGCAGTAAGTATTGCACCTAATCTACTGCAGTAACTTTTCATTCATTTTGATAGTGCATAGGATTATCAAGATGGAGCAGGTCACTGAAGAATCATTTTGTACAATGAAGATCATACCACAGCAGTAAAAAATTTTAGGATACTTTCAGTCCTCAGCCACAGACCCTTCATCTTTTGAAAACATTCTGCTTGTTGAGTGAAGATTTTAATGAAAACAGTATTTCAGAACTTCCTTCCTTTGTGAGTATATGTCCTCATCTTAACCTTATTTTAACATTGTTTTTTGTGTGGGCGTTTATTGTATTGTAGAGTATGGCAAATCTGATAAGAGAAAAGCAAAGACTGAGCCCAGTCTTATTGTATCAGAATGGCTGAAATAATCACATATCCTGGAAAACCTGGGAATTTCTGATCCTACTTTCAGACATAGAATGGATACACAGATTTTGATTACAGAAAATTCTCTTGCAGTCAAACACAAAGCTAAACTTCAGTTGTATTCTCTGATGAACAATCAACATGGCTCATTTCCTGGGCTTTGGGAGAAAAACTGTTTCTTGCACAACCCAGTGAACTGAGAATAATAGGAATGATATGCTTGATGACAGCAGCAACATAGAATCTAAAAAAACCCCAAGAAGACTGCGCTTTTGAATTAAAGTATGAATGTCATAGGGACAGCACATAGGATGTTTGCTCCCACAAGATTTGCTTCTTTCACTGCCCTATAAGCTACAGATGTAACTGTCACAACCACCCCCTACCTGGATAGTTAATTCTCCCCAGACATTCTGACTTGTTTCTATAAGGATCACAACAGTTATTAAAAGACAATCTATTCGTGTTTCCAAATGAAACAAAAATAGTTCCTTTCTCCACATTTTATTTTATTACAGCTTCTTTTCATGCCTCATGATGCAAAAAAGTATAATTGTCTGGGTTTCTTACCTCATAGGACAGATTTTTTTCAGATATAGTGGAAATATTATTCCCAGTTCTTTGGCTATTTTTTCAAAGAGAGTTTCCTAATCTCTGCTCTCACCATAAATCATCAGTTAGTTATGTAACTGAGAAAAGATACATGCTGCTTCCACCTGAGTCTGTTAGTATCATTCCTGAAATTCAAAAGTGGTTGGCTGCTGCAGAACAGTGGCCTTCACAGAACAGAACAGTATGACAGCGTATCCCTATTCTTGGAGGGTATATTTAGTCCTTAATGTCTCATCAGTCTCATGTACAATAACGACTGCCCAATTAATTTTAATGTATTAAGCATATCCATACTACTTGCTAGACTCCCATACATAGCTAGAGAAAAACCAAAGAAGATGGAACAACTTAGTGTGAGCAGAGCTCCTGGCAGCACGGACCATAGAAATTTTTCATCACAGAAAAATAATTCAAACTTTACAATGGATGCATCTGTCTGTAGGGACTTACAGCTCTTCCGGAGTTCTTACAACGACCAGCCATATTGACATATATTTTCTTTAACCTTTACATTTGAAAAAATGATCCTACCATCAATAGATTGTGGTTTGATAGAGATTCCCTTTACAGGCAATCCTTTTCAAAATTATTCATAATATACTTTCCCGTGCTTCTGGTAACTGTCAAAAAATGGCTTCATATCAGATGGAACATTGGTCTGATTTAATACAACATTTCCTGTTTGGATATTTAACTAATTCCAGTATTTTCTCCAGGGCTTGAGTTTTCACTAAGAAAGCATACTGCAATAGCCTCCAGTGAAGGCTGTTTCAGTGCTCATTTCCTGAATCTGATCTTGACTTCTGAGAGAATTAACCATTTAGTTCAGTGAGCTGCTAACTCTTAAAGCGGTCAAGATGTCCGTCTCCACAACTATTTGCTTTGCAACTCTGACAATAGAATTTAGTTGTAATCATTTGAAAGTTTGTTCCATAAGAGCAAGGACTCCAAACTTCCCAACTGTTAATAACTGAAATTACTGATAAATATTTCTGCATGTAAAAATGAATACTGCATATCTATAAATGAGGGGGGAAAGAGACTTGGACAACAAACAATAAATTTAAGCTCCTTTGGAAACAGCAAGGCTTCTTAGGACTCAGCTCATTAATTTTCCCTGGGAGACATGCAATTGAAATTCAGTGAGAGTTAAACACTTGACTCCCTTAGGTTCTTAAAAAACCCAGATGAAGTGATATTTAACTAATTCCCAAACTAATACAAATTAGGCACTTGGCACAACGATTAAATCTAATTGTTGGTCACTACAATAGATTCCGTCCCCAGCACAGCATTTAATGACGTCATTATCAGAGCTCACACGTCCAGCCCCGCTGGGCTAACAGCAGCTGAGGTTACTGGCCTGAAAGCCCAGCCACCTGGAGCGCGATAGCAGGGAAGTAGATCCATTGGAGGATGCCTCTCACTACCTGCAGTAAGGTTGCGTATGTGCATTCAGCTTCCCACAAGCACTTTTTTGCTTTTCAGAAGCATGCATATTCTACACATTAGAAGCAATATATTCTTTGGGCGTGTTCTGTAAAATCAGAAATTAGATCCCTCCCCAACATGTACGAAGTAAAATCAGACATCTCTGGGAAGATTTACTCCCGAGCGGCAAGAGTTTTTCTCCCCTTTCCTAGTTTGTTTTCCCTCTTTCATTCTCAGCGTCCCGGCTTTGCTGCCAGAAATTTCTAAACTGGTGAGCTCACTCTCCCCCCGCCTCCTTCCTTTCTTCCTTTCTCCCCGTCCCTCTGCCCGCCGGTGGGTTTCAATGGGCTCCTGCAGTTACTCAGGCGGACAGCATTCCGTTGCCAGGCAACTCCCTGAAAAGAAGCACATGCTGCCGCTGCCCAGACAGAGCCTGCCCGTCTGCTCCAGTGATGCTGTGGCCTAATTTCTACCTCTGTTGTGTTAGATACAAAAGGGAACATCTCCAGAGGAGAGGGTTTGGGAGTACTGAATTATCTGCACTTTTATTTTGCTTGTTCCCCGCCCCCCCCCCCCCCCACTCTCCTGATCGGGTGCATCCCCTTCCATCTCAGGGCCCCCAGAAGTCATGCATGTCTAATCTGCATGCATGCGTGTGTTTGGGACTGTTCACTGGGCTTTGCAGAATACGGACAATTTTGTGTTAGCTTTTGGCTCAGTTAATAGTACTTATGGAGATCTGTTAAGCTTTCCTGTAGCTCTCCCACACTGGCAGCTTTGCATGTAAATTCTCAAGGCCATTCATCTTTTCCTACCTGACTCTTGATTGCGTGGGTGGTTTTTTTTTTTAAAAGGCCTCTTTAGGAATGCGAGCATAGCCCTTCTTATTTGCCCTCCTTTCACTGTGCTTTCCTGAGAACAAAGAACAGTAAACTAAAAATTCCTTTGGTTTTTCCACAGTCTGAAGAAAGATCACTGCTTTATCCATGGATTTAGTTTTGGACTGCCTAATCTTCTCAAAAGGCAGGCCCATACAGATTCAGATTTTGTGGTTTGAACTCAGCTCTACAATCACAATCCTTCACTGTCTATTACAGACAGCATTATCATTAGGTAAAAAACAGCAGTCAGAATAAGAAGCAAGTTTCCTTATATTTATTGCTAGCTTTCTTAAATTTATTGTTAGCATGTTTTCAATACAAAGGTTGCTTTTGTTAGTTGCTTTTTGTCAGTTCTGGTACCAACTCAGCAGCTCACTCAACCTGCAAACAAACACGAACCTCAGAGAGTAGCTGCACTGTATTCAGCCTGACAGAGTCTAATATTGCTCTGGTGCTTTGGGTATTCCTCCAATCCCCCTCTCACTTCTGGACCAAGTCTGAAGTCCCAGTCCTAATCTACAAATCCCTAATTTGGTTCGTGTGCATCTACTTTAAGGGCAGCCAAGAATCTTCATCCACTGATCCCTAGAGTCGGGACTACACTACACATTTCTGCCGGTATAGCTATGTCAATGCAAACTGTGAAAAATGTATAACCTCCAGCTGACACCGCTGTACCAGTAAATGCCTGGTTCAGCCTCGTTTATGCCATCAGGGAAGCACATTTGTCAGCTTAGTTTGTGCCTTCAGAAATGTGCTGTAATTAAACAGGCAAAAACCACAATGGTATGGAAAAACATGGAAATAGCAGATGCCCTGTAACAGATAAGGCCAGGGCCAGTGTCTGTGGACACATTACAAGAAACACTCTGTGAGAGACAGAGATCCAATAGCTCTGTAGAAGAAAGGTCCCAGCCCAAATGTTCCAATTCTTCCCCATGGCACAGTACTTATGAGATTGCAGCCACTTTTCCTTCCATTGTCCTTTATGTGTATAGTGCTGTGGTTACGATTCTGCCTATCTTTTTCTTATCTTTTGCTTATCTCCTACACAAAGGATCAGAACTGTTCAGCTGTGTGGTAGCCATAGTTCTGCAGCACTAAATGCAAATGGGTGGTGAAGTCTCATCCTTTGGGAGCAAAAGGATATTTCAGTCCCTGAGAGTTTCACGGGCTAGGCAATTACCACATTATTTACAAAATGTTTTGAGACCTTCTGGAAAGAAAGGTGCTATATACAGGCAGAACAATAGTTAGCACTTGCATGAGTCACACATATACAGCTTTCAGTATTATACAACTCCTCAAACATCCTTCCTCCCCAAACACACTCTGTATAAGATGAAACATGTGGGACTTTTCTCACTCAAAACCACAACTTAATAGCACTAAAGAAACAATAAAATGTCTTAACATTACATTAAAAATTCACACTCCCATTTGAAGTCAATCTAGGAGGGAAAATAAGGCCCCAGAACTGCCTATAGCCATAGCAAAGCTAATGAAAAAAAATAATTAGGGGATCCCTTGACAAACAGGTGAAGAACTGAAGAATAACAGCACAAGCCAATTCACCATATGGATACCGCACTGTCCAGAGGCAGTCTATGTGTTTCTCTACGTATTTTCAGATCTTGCATCAATTCAAGAAGATACTACAGCTTGGCCCACAGCCAGAAAGTGGCAAGTGAAATAATGTTCCAGTACTTGCACTGTGAACACACAGCTGGCTTCAAAGGGAAATGGACTAATCCTACTTCATTTCCCTTCTTCAGTATGTGTTTAAAGAGCTTTGGTGCGCTGAAGGAAATCGACCAGAATTCATTAGTTCCCTTCTGATTCAGCTCATTGCTGTTGGAAAGGGAAACAGGTCGGGATTGCAGGATCCTACTCAATTTCCTTTTGAAGCAGACTTTAAGCCAATTCTGCTCTCAGTTGTACACACACAGATCTTCACTAATGATGCATATATTTAAATGCAATCCCTCTCCAAGCTGGCTAAAACATATAAAGACTATGAAGGGAAGAAGAAATACTAAATAATAATTCTTTTAAAAAGATAATCTATTTGACTTCATACCACTGAGAACTTTTGCCTGACAGCATTCCTGAGAAACAAACTCAGAAAATCAAGAGAGGAACTTCCAGAAAGAGACAGAGGAGAAAAGACAGAGGAGGGAACCCAACTGAGAGTAGGAAAAGATCACAGTGAAGGAAAAAAAGAAGAATAATTTTATAAATATATCATATACTTTTTCTGCTTTTTAATGGAAAATTACAGCAAACTAAACCACTGATTGTAATAGCTAAAGCAAATCCTAGGGACCATTTTGATCTTTTTTGGAGGTGGTTTTGGAAAGTGAGTCATGAAGCTTAATCACTTGCTCTGGACAGAAAGTTTTTCTTCCCATGTGTAATCAGATCTCTCCATTTCTCTCTTCAGAGCTCATGTCATATTTTTATGAGCCCTCCCAAGGTTACTGGAAGCAATAGGATTTCAAATTATTCCAGGCTATATCCGGTTCAGTTTAAGGCCACTGCTTTTGAGACAAGAAGCCCGAACCAACACTCTTCCAAAGCAAACCTACAGTTAACCACCTAAGCAGAAAGTGGCTTGTGACAAACAAAGCAGAACAGAAGAAAGCTACAAGGTTCACGATGGGACCGTGGCTTCACTTGAATCAAATATGCGCAACATGTAAAAATCACTTTTTTTAACTGTCGTGAAGACAAAGAAGTATTATGGCTGTAATGAACCGTCTCTTAAGCTTGAACTGTGATACTTTAAATGGTGAACAGCCTTGTGAATTTTGTTTCCCTGCTAATTACAAATCCATGAGCCTGAAGCAGTATATTGCACAGAAAGCTAGTCCTGGAGTTGGATTCCACCAAAAAGCTTTAAAATAGCAACATTGTATCTGAGAAGACATGCATGATTCCAAAACCTTTAAGGTTTAGAAGGTTTTATTGTCTGAAGTTGTAGATGTGTCTGAGGAGCTGTATGCGACAATTTAAAAATTTGATTCCTTACCAGTTAGCTGCAGTAGTACAGACACGATTTATATCCTGCACCAATAGCTTCTCAGCACAGGAAAATGAAGAACAATTGAAGAGCAAGTAATGGCTCAGTGATTCTGTAGAGAATGTACACCTGTACCACCTACAGGGTGAGTTAAACCAAGATTATTTTCCTTTGCTATTCTATATCAACCTCAGTTTACAGCTTTAACTTTTATCACTAGACCATAATTTAAAATGTTATTCAATCTACTCTAGAAAAAGTTATATGACATTTATAACTTATAAAGGCTGAGAACTTCATACAGAAGCACTGGGATAGACACACCAATAACATAGGTAATCAGTTCTCTTTCCATGCACAACTTATTTTCTCATTCCAAAGACAAAGGCTGAATGTCCCATCTCTCTTTAGTTGTAGTGAATGGATATTGTACAGGAAGAAATCAGTCACTACTTGTAGATAACATCATAAACAAATAAATACATGAAACAAAGGCATTTCAAAGCTCAAACATTCAAAGTCAAAACTAGGTTTATTAGGCATTTTTCTCATTTTTGTTTTTTAATGTACTTCAGTTTCCAAGTACAGGACAGTAGATGATACAAAGGCAATTCTAGCTCAATCAGCTCAGTGAGTATAACTACATTTTTTAATCCTTTCTTGTTTACTGCTTTTATGTCTCTGTTATTATTATTCGTTTGCTACACTGATTACACAAAAGGTTTTTCTTTTGTATTCCCTTTGCAAAATCTGCATTCTCCTTCTTCCTACCTGCTCAGTTTTGCTGTGTCTCACAAAGAGCCATTTCCTTTTGTTCACGCTGTGCATATGTATGACTTAAACCTCACTTGATGTCACCTCAGAATTCAAATTTCCCTCCAATTTGAGATAAATTATTCTGGCTAAAACTATATTCTAAATGTATCCAAGCCCTTAACAGCAATGAGAATTTTATTTTTACTGTCAGAAGCATTTCAGCTTGCAAAACATATTCCAGCAAAACATTCCCTTGATTCCTAATGTAAAGAGCCATAGGTTGCTTTTCTGAAAATAAAAATGAAGTGCAGAATAAGAAATGTAGTTCAGTAACTTAACCAACCATGGAGCTAGAGTTACTATAAATGGGAGTTAGTGTATGCAAGTAGAATTGGGCTCTTGAAGACATAACAGGAAAAGAAAACATCCTTTGATTTGTATTAGAGATGTCTCAGATTTCAGATGGGAGGCAGTGAAATACTGAGGGAGAGAGATTAAATACTGTGGCAAGAGGTAGAACATAGTGACAGAGGAACATCTGCACCTACTGCCGTTCTTTGACAGGTACCAAATAACCACGTTTGTCTGCAAGCAAGGTTTAGTACACTGTGAAGACCAACACAGGCTGCCCAGTGGAGGAACGAAAGGGAAAGGAAAGCAATCAGGGAGCCAGGAAATATCAAGTCCTCCCACTATGGAGTGCGTATAGTGCAAATGCTTGTGCATACCACCCTGGACAACAAAGGCACAGTATGTTGCTTGAGCAAGTCATCCTTCTACTTATGCACAATTAGGAAAGGAGGGACAGGGATCATGGATGCCACATAACCTTACAGTGACCTTGGTAATAGGTACTCTGAAAATACATGATGGTTACTTCAAATTACAGGCACAAATATATCACCTGCATTCATCAACCTTACCTCCTAGTCCCAAAATCTTTTTTGAACATCACAAACTAAGAAGAGTTAGATTTGATATCTACAAACTTCTCACTAAAAGGTTTAACCTATGACTTGTCAATATTATCCCATCTCCTTGAGTCTTCAAATATAAAATATCACAAACCATTAGCAATTCAACATTCCCTCTAAATAATACAGCCTCCTAAGAATGAAGTTCAGAATTTTGACACTATGCAAAAAACCCATGTATTGCTCAATTCATTGACAAATGTGCTTGCTCTAGTAATTGTGCCCAAACAAAGAAAAATGAGAGCATGTCCTTTAGCAGAAAGCCCAGTAGTTAAACTCTAAGAGAAAAAAGGGATATATTAAAATCTTCCTCTTCTGTTCAACCCTGGATTAAGCAGCTGTTCATTTACCAGGGATTTAGGAAGACTACAAATAGAACCCAGCCTATTATTATGCATTAAAAAGCGAGCTTTCTGTATGAGAATGCCCTCACTTGCTTCACTGTACCAGTTTGAAATATGTGATGTGTAGTTACTGAGAAATATGGAGAAATCAATCCACTACAACTATGAGAAAATATTGTGTTTAACACTAACCGGTCTAGCCAGCTTCTTTGCTTTCTCAACAGCCTTCGTAGCTTCCTTGAGTTGTTGTCTAAGGTCTTCCTTTGGCTAGTCATGTTTACAGCACTAGAAGAGGAAGAAACAAAGCAATTGTAAAGCTTGTTACAAAGTAGTTCATGTGCTATTAAAGGTGACCTTCCCAATTCCAGTTCTATTTGTTCCTCTTCCTCCCTGACGAGGGTCAAATCTTTCAATTTAAAATCTGAGCACTCTTCAACAGTCAGGTCTCTCAGAAAAGCATTCACAGCTAAATCCTGAGATGTCCTGATCTTCTGAAAAGCTTAGAGCCACAATCTAAGAAAGTGACAAAGGATCACTCCATAGCAGTTTGAATCTACCCATGTATTAGAATACAACACAATTCTAAGCACCCATGGATAAAGAAACTGTTAGTCACAGCAGTGCAGTAAGCATAGCGGTAGGTAATCTCCAAATGCTGAAAACCCAAGATGCACATCTTCTCAGAATGATTCACACTATAGACAAACACGTTTTCGCAAACAGCTGTAGCATACAAGCTAGTGCCCACTGGCTCTTTCTCAGTCGTTCATCAGGCTACACTTCAGTGGCAACTGCTAACCCTTATCTACTATGCTGTCTGTTCATAAAAGCATTTCCCATTGCGTTGCAAGTAAGGTCAGCCAGGTTAGATTAAACAAACAGCAGAGTTTTGCCAACCTGGATGACTTCATCTGAAATGGCCAGGGGACCATTTATAGGAGTAGTTCAGTCTGAGGGTGTGGCTTTACATTGAACTTAATTTGGTGTAAATGCAGGTAACTCACTGGTAGAAAAGACTATTGTCCCTGGTTTACTGGTAGATATTCATATGGGAAAACTTGCAGATCCTCAGATTCTTCATCCACATGACCTTCTCTAGTTTGGTTTTTTTTCTGTAGCTTGATCCTTCAAGTGATAAAACCTTACACCCAGTTCTTGAATCTAATGCTCATCTTTGCTAACTCTTCCTTCTCAAGGAAGGCAGCTGAGGTTTTGGCTTTGTGCTAGTGTCTGTCTTAAATCGACAACCAAAAAAAGGGTATCCCAGTCTTTATTAGCTGAATAACTACAACAAAGGCAAAACCAGTGCAAACCTAGATAGTAGATACAGCAAATTGAAGGATGTAAATTTTAAGTATATTTCACAAGGTGTAACTTAGTATCTTCCTTTTCATATCTTATTTTCCACTTAGATGAGTTCAAGTCTACAGATCATGGAATCTGGAATGTAACTACAAAAATATGAAAAACTAACAGACAGAGCATAGTTAAATCATACACAGCAGCCAAGCAAATTTAACAGGAATGTCCTCAACAATCCAAAAAAACCAGGAGTAATCTATCGAGGTCTGAGAAACAGAATCTTCAGAAAAAAACCCCAACCTGCTGTCAGGTAACATATTTAGTCATTCTGAATGAAGAACAGTTAAAACAAAAACCTGTTATCGCGTAGATTTGCATTTTCATTTGTAAAAAGGATATGGGCTATGCCAGGTTAATCACCCTGTTTATCTGTTTCTCTGGTACCTGCTGTGAACCATATGCTCATCATTTTATGTCTTAAAGAAACAGCAAACTGTAGAGGGGAAACACCCACAGTACGACAAAGAACTAAACTAGCAGTTCTGTATGCACTCCCCACAATCTTGAACACCATAAAGTTTATAAATGCCTACAAGTTTTGCTCAATAGGCAAGAGGAGAGAGGAAGTACAGCAGTGAAAAGTAGCTGCAGTTTGCATAGCGTGCTGGTCATACTGGTGTCCCTAGAACAGTACTAGGCTGTAGGTATGCATATCGCTTATTCACACTAGTTGCTCAGAGTTGAAAATTGGCATCATATTCTTCCTGCTCCCTCTAGAAGAAACTAGTAAAACACATTTCTAGAAGTCAAGACTTCATCACATAAAAACATGACATGTTAGGTTTGCAAAGTGAGGTGTTCAAAATGAAGGCCCAGAGCTTACAGGGATGTGATCAACTTGGCACTGTATATTATCCCACTACCTGAAAATTAGAGGAACTTGAATTTCTAGGTATCTAGACTGTACTGAAAATCTAATTTCAATTCTGTAGAAATTAAGCAACTTCAACCCCAAATGCTACATTTATTGATCTGTTCTGATCAAATTTAATATTTATACTATTTCTTACTGACATGTGGGAGCCATCCATAAAGGACCACCAGCACAGACTTTAAATGATAAAAGCATGCTTTGATTTTTTCCCCCAAATGAAAATGACCATCTTTCTTTTATCCAAAACTCAGAAAAAATGCCTATAAGCTGAGAACAAATACAAGAAAAAAACCTCCCCAAATGAAATGTTAACAATTAAAAGAAATTTAGAAGAAAGAGTACAACCTTTACAACAGAATTTGCTGAATATCTTTGTCAAAATCCCCTATCGAATAAAATCTGATTTTTCTTATGATGGTGAAGACAAAGGCTAAAGTCATACCTAATTCAAATCACACCACTCATGTGAGATGGAATTATCTCAGTTTACAGAAGGAGAGGTTTGAGCCTAACCGTGTTTGCCTGAAGCTCTCTGGTAGAAAAAAGCTTGAGCTATAATGACAGAGTGTGCAGAATGACCCATATTACCTTTTGGCTAAGTACTACTTTTAGAAAGCTTTAGTAGTTTATCATCACTATATGGTAATGATGACTTTTCTCAGACACAAAGAATTATGTTTTTTATCAATGGTTCATGCCAAATCCAAGTCCTTAAAAGAAATCTGCCCAAAGCAGGTGCACAGAGCTGTCAGACCTTGAAATTTGTTTTGAAACCAACCACCTGTTAGTGTAATTGTGTAGCTGTTTTTCCTGGCTTATGGGATTTTAGTTCAGCTGTTGTTCTCATACTAACGCTTATTTCCTCTAGGAATCAGTCTGTCCATTTACACTAACCTACAAATTTCTATGTGACTATCTTCAGTCTAATTCAATGTATACATGCAGAACGTCTGGTGTAGCACCCTGAATCAGTAACACTGTTTACAAAATAGCTCGTGATTGCTGTAGGAAAGTGTCTGAAAAATAGTATTTAGCATCCTCTGTGTCACGTTTAATCATTTAGATGACTCGTCTCTGTTTCTTGCTTGTTTCAGACAGCAACAAAGAGCATTTACTCTTAATGGATGATCTCAAAGATCAGATTTACTGTTGGTGCCTGACTCACATCTACTGATAACAGAGCACTGTTCCTGCCGCTGAAGTAAACTCTGAGTCAGGATTCCCTTTAAAACCTTCTGTTTCTAAAGGTTTATAACTTCACCAGAAGCTGATTCTGGGTTAAAGGTTAGCAAAGATATTCTCAGCTCACAGGAACATTTACTCAAAAAAATCTGGAAGAAAAAATCTGTGTAAAAATTATCATCAGGACAATGGCTTAAAATGCTTTTTGTAAATGAGAAATGGCATGTAAGAAACAACAATGCACTTGCGGTTAAGGGGCCAGTCAGAACTGCAGTCCCTTTATTCTCCAGATTGCTGTTTTCAGCACCCTTTGGACATAAGCCACCCCAGAAAAAGAACTGGACACTTGGGTGAGAACAATAGTTGAGCTGTTCATGAAATGTCTCCTGCAACAGTTGGTCCCAATCACCCCGCAGCTCCACACTGCCCTCCAGGGAGGGCCATCAACAAAGTTATGATGTTTCCCTCAGTTTACCTCTCACAGGAGATAATTCCTTGGGAGCAAACACATAAAGCGAGTAAGAAAAATAGAGCTGACATAAACATGAAAATATTCATAAAATACTTCACGACATAAAAACAGTAAAAGATAAATTACAAAGATTAAATATTCCACGTGTTCTTATTCGTGCACAGATAACTGCTATCCAAATGCCTTTTTCAAGCATCATACAAAGGAAACAATAAACAATTTATGGGTAATAGTTCATAAATATATGCAGTACTGTATGTCCAATGGACATAGATATTTCATTGTGTAAGACATGATTACTAGGTTTATACATGATATGAAATGTGAGTTGTTTGCAGCTATTTAAAATCATTTTGGGACACAATAAACTGTTGACAAGATATATCCTATTTAAATGTATTGCCCATCCCTGACTGTAGAGCCTGTTGTCTTGTGTTTATCAGAAGGAACAGTTTTAAAATGCATTGAGAAACTCAATTGTTATTATTGTCTTAACTTAAAAAGACTACACCTTTGTATAGAGTTCTGTTAAAAGAAATCCTGCTGCTTATCATAAGCACGTACTTCCCAAAGTTCCTGTTTTTTTAGAAGTTTTATTAATTGCAAATGTTGTTTACTGGAGGAAAACTGTGATTGAAGCTCTAAAACAAAGAGAATAGTTGTAACTTTAATCCTTTCAATAAGCCTTTGTTTCCCATTGACTAAAAACTTCCTAAAGGAAGTAGAGCTGCGAAAATCCAGGAAGGAATTAGATTTGCCAAATTCTGTTCCTACTTGGATTTAGATGCAAAGACTTTGTTACTCATTGTACAAATGCTTGAGTAAAAAAAGAATGATCAATTACAAAAAGGCATTTTTGCCAGGTTGAAATTTATTAATGGAAGAGCTTTCCCTATCACAGTATGCACACTATGAAGTTACATAACTTAAAAAAAATAAATAATATATTAATTTTTTTAGCTGCTGCTGCATTTTTTTCAGTGGCTTTTTTTTCCTCTTTTTGTTACCTAAGGGGAACGTGGATATTGGCCTGACAATCATATAAGAACCTAGATAAGTAAACAAATATGGAAAGAAAGAATCAAATGCAAGCTCTTACTTAAATTAAGCATCCTTTGCAGCATCCAAAATAAGAGAAATCTTCCAAATCCCTTTCCATGACAAGTAATTGCACACTGGAAAGGGTACTACTGTGGCAATAAAGCTAAATTCCCTGAAGACCTTTCAGAGACACTACCAATTTGTGGGTTTTTTCCACATGCTTCTTTTAACTCTGTACCACTTCATGCTCTCCAGGTTTTAACTAGCCAAACATGTAGAGACTAGGTAAACATATCCTCACTTATCCATAGGCCAGAGGTCCTTTTCATTTCTTATCCTAATATAACTTAAGGGCAATTGCTATCTCCTTCCCACCAACATGATGTATATTTTAACTGTTCATTTCTTGATCAATAGTACACCGAAAGATTAAAGAGTATTTGATCCACCATTTTTTAAAGTGCTATTTAAGGATAGATCATGGAAGGTGCTGACTACTTTCAACTTCTCATGGTTTCAGTTGGAGTGCTGTTTAGCATATTTTGGCACACAGTTCTTAAGTAAAATCAGCACTGTATTTTAACAAAAGTATGTCAAAGGTTTGGCCAAGCTTAGCTGGACCACTGAGTCGGAAAGGCTACACTGCAAGTCCCAGTAGCCAACAGCAGGCAACGAAATGCTGCGGATAACATCATATCCAGCCTCTGTGTACTGCTAGCTCAAACCATCCAGAAGAGAAGCTGACTGCGCGTGATCTTCAGCCTAAGCAGAAGCAAATGGCTCTGGATTCCTAATGAGATGTATTTATGACTCTACTATGGAAACACCCATATAACATTTGTAACACAAATACACATAAGACCAAATTTTTGAATAGCTTCCATTTAGGATATTACAGGTGTTAATGTCTACATTTCAAGGATTTAATGGATATCATTATTCACAGTGACTTAAAACTTCCTCAAAGATTTTCCTGCATGCTAATAGAGATACATGGAATGTATCCCCAAAATCACTAAAAAGTGTTTTGATTAGATCATATTATATATAACAGGAGAGAGAAGAGGAGAAGAGGAGAAGAGAGAAGAGAGGAGAAGAGAAGAGAAGAGAGAAGAAGAGAAGAGAAGAGAAGAGAAGAGA
>JANZLQ010000001.1:46246809-46292077 GCA_026212715.1 Elanus axillaris | reverse complement strand
CGAGCCGAGCCGAGCCGAGCCGGGCCGGGCCGGGCCGGGCGGTGAGGGGCCGCCTCGGCCGCAGCGGGATGCCGAGCGCCGCCGGCCGCGGCCAGGGCCAGGGCCAGGAGCGCCGCCCGGAGAACGAAGAGTCATCGTCGGCCGATGTGGGTCTCCTCAGGGAAGGGCCGGGTGCGGCGTCGAGGCTGCCCGACTCGAGAGGGGGAAGGGGAAGAAGGGGCAGGGGCAGGGTCCGGCCTAGCGCGGCGTCGGAGCCGCCCGAGGGGCCGGCGCTGAGGGGGCAGGCGGTGGCGGCGTCTCCCTGCGGGGGGGTGGGGAGGCCGGGCCCGAGGGCAGAGCTGCCTTTTGCTTTCGGCCTGGCTGTCCACCTCCCCCTTGGCCGGGCACGGTCGGTTCGTGATTGAGGCTGAAGAGCTGTGTCCCTCTCTGGTCAGACAGTGTCCCCCGAGCCCCGCTGGATGCCCGGTCTCCGCGTCTGGGCGGTGAGAAACGGC
Source organism: Elanus axillaris (assembly GCA_026212715.1). Classification (NCBI taxonomy): domain Eukaryota; kingdom Metazoa; phylum Chordata; class Aves; order Accipitriformes; family Accipitridae; genus Elanus; species Elanus axillaris. Next base: position 46,291,583 of record JANZLQ010000001.1, on the reverse strand, counting down.
ACAGCCCTGCCCTGTCCCTGGGGCCTTTCCCCGTTGTAGCCAGTCCCCTACAGAAACATCTGGGCTGCTGTTCCACAGCAGGCCGCTTCTGCAGGGGCACGGGGGGCTCCCTCTGGCCTGTCAAGTGTTTCTGTCTGGTACGTGAAGATCACGGATCAGGGCTGAAAATCTGTAGGCCAGTATTTTTTAGAGAAGGAAAAAAAAAGTGCTAGTAATGAGCATCACTTAATTTTGCTATAAAATCAGTTTTGCTTGCTGTTCAAAGGCCGAAAATGCATCAGCAGGAAGGAATTCTGAGTATAGGTGGCTTCTGTAAAATTACATGTGGGCCACGGTTCATCAAAAGCAGAGAAACAAAGACCCTCCAAGGAAAGCATTTAGAATGAACTTAGGTTCATATATTGAATAGAATAAAACATATAAACCAAGGCTTTTTGGGTTTTTTGGAATGAGTTGGGAAATTAGAATTGTGATCTTTTTGATGAAAAGGCCGCATCTCCCTGTGTCATACCTCAGGGATTTTGTTAGCAGTCAGTCAAGCTTGCTTGGGCTGTCATAATGGCATGCGATCTACTGGATTTCTTAGTATGCCTGAATATGGGAAGGAAATACTTAGCAATTGATCTGCTTCTGTAGGACTCATATTTTTTCAAGAGTAGGCTCTTTATAGAGGTATTCACACTAACGTGTAGCAAATAATGATCCTAATGTGTGTTTGCTGTTGTTGGCATTTTTTTTCTTAGAGGGCACAATTATCTTCTCTCACTTGTGTATTTCAGAGAGTCTAAAACACAATTTCTTGACTTTAATGTTGTAGCTAATTGTTTTGTATCACCTCAGGTAACTCTGTAATGGTTTTGTTCATCTTTTTTGTGTATGCTGCTTTGATATACATTTCTCACCTCCGTTTTAGGATTATGCTAAGGAAAGATATGGAGTGTCATCAATGATACAATCCCAAGAGAAACCAGGTCAGTTAAAAAATGTAAAAGGTTCTTTAAAAAGGGGGGAGAGGGGGCAAAAAAAAAAAAAAAAAAGAAGTTACATACTTGATATCTTCAGTAGTTGTTTGAGAAATAACTTGCCAAACTTCTTCATTCAAATCTTGCTGCCATTCTTTTCCTTTATTTGAACACATTTGGCACTTGTGAGGCTGCATTTGGAGCACTGTGTCCGGTTTGGGGCTCTCCAGTGCAAGGATGACATTAACATCTTGGAGCCAGTCCAATGGAGAGCTACCAAATTGCTTGGGGGACTGGAGCACACGATCTCTCAGGAGAGGCTGAGGGAGCTGGGCTTGTTCAGCCTGGAGAAGAGGAAGATGGGTGGTGATCTTACTGCCATTTAAAGCTATGTAATGGGAGGGTGTAGAGAAGATAAAGCCAGACTCTTGAAGGTGTGTGGTAATTGGACAGGTCATGGGTGCAAGTTGCAACACAGGAAATTCTGATTAGACAGAAGGAAAAAAAATAATGAGTGTGGATATTGGAGCTGGGTCCAGAGAGGTTATGGAATCTCAATCTTTGCCCTTGCCTGGACCACGCCCTATACAGCTTGTCAGTTTTAGTTTCTGTCCATCACTGCAGGCTTGGCTTTTTTTGGATTAAATTATTATTATAATGTCCTGAGATATCATCTTTTTTTCTTTGTTTGAGTAAGTTCTGCTATGGCTTGCTGCAACAGTGCTCTCTCTCTCTGAGTAGGATATCTGTCTGCTTATACAGCCTTCATTACTCCTGCATGTGAGCACCAAATCCGTTAAGATTATATATTAATATATATGGATTTTGTCATTATTCACACCCCTGTGAATTCAGGAAATCCTCATTTTCTGCTGATGGGGAATTGAGATTCAGAAAGACTTGTCAGCTGGAGGACGATCTCCCAGGCCAACATTCCAAGAAATTCTAATCTTCATGTTATTCAGTGCATAAAACAGGAACGAGGGAAGGTAATAGACTGGCTTCTTGTAACTTCTTCATAGTGAAATGTAGAAAAGGAACATCATCTGTGATTAGGTGATTTTTTTTCTCCTCTGAATGGTTGCTTTGGTTGAACTCCCTTAAGAAGGGGAACATAGGGAAGAGGAGGAGCCACAAAAGCAATCATAGGTTGAAACCAGCTGAAGGGGAACATTATGTCAAGAATGTAGTGGGACAAGAAAATCTCTAGAGACTGTATTAACAGTCATTATTGAATAAAATACACACTAGCTGTCAAAGAAAGGGAACTGAAGTTGAAATCACTTTGTAAGCCACTCCAACTGCTGGCTGCTGTGGTGTCTCTCTTCCTGATGCCGGATTTTCTACTGATCCGTTTCAATATGCTGGTAATAACAACTTGTTTAGCCAGCTTAGCATAATGAAAGAAGTTGGCTAGGGGTCTGATGACTGCCGGAAGAGGCAGGAACACAGCCATCCATAGTTAGGTGTAACCACATAACAATCCATAAATTATTGTGCAGTTGCAACCTAAAAGGTACAATATTAAGAAAAGAGTAACTTGTCCAAGTTAGCATCTGACTTGTTAACCTGCACTGCTGACTGTAGACTGAAAGATTGCCCTGTTGAATCTCCTCTCCCTGCACTCTTCTGTGATGGCATTTGGCTCACAAGAGTTTCTGCAAGCTGTGTTTCCTCTGCCAGTTTCACACCCCATAGCAAACAACTGTGTGGGAGACCCAAGCTGGCAGATTGAGATGGTGGATCAAATCCTGTTCTCATGGAGAAAGTCTACCCTGCCAACTGTCTCATACTCAAAAGAAACACTCAGAAATACTGTGGAAAAAAAAATGTTGAGAAGGAAAATGGCAAAAGCTACAGGAAATTATATGAACAAGGCAGAGTGCTGCATTCAGAACTGTTGTCCCCTTGACCCTTGATCCTTGTTTAAAAAAAAAAAAGTCTCAGCCAGTGTATGGGCAGGGTTGAGTAGGTTTTCCATTGGGCTTGAATACGACCTACAACACTACTGCTGTTCTGTTTTTTAGAAGCTTTTTAGAACACCAAAATTTGGTAACAATAAAAGCCAAAATGCCTATAATAAAAAAGTCCAAGATCAGCCTAGTGCCTTTCTTGAGACTAGTGTCCTCCTATTTAAAGATTCAGTAGTTCCTGCCAGGGAGGGCTTTCATCAAAGGACTCAGGGGAGAGTGAAGTCATCACTCAGCATCAGTAGTGTATATATGTTTTTCCCCAAAGTATTCTGCTTGCATTGAGTGTCTTGGAGGAACTACTGCTTGGGGCAGGGTGTGGCAGGGAAGCAGAAATAAGAGTGTCCCCATCTGTCTGTACTGGATTAATTTTGTTTCTGGAGTCTGTGTGGGTACATGCCATTTCTAAGTCAGAATAACGAATTGTGGTGTGACGTGCAGATCCACATACTGTCTGGTTACTGGAGCCAACAGACAGTGCTGACATAGGTTGGAGCTCAGTTGGATGGCTGCAGCATTGTTGTTTTCAGGCTAACTGTAGTAGCTGCCCTGTCCTGAGGACACTGGCTGGACATGGGAAGTTAAAAAGCTTAGAGTGATCAGAGAAAATTATCCTCCCTTTCCAAGGGATAGTCTTATTGTACTTTTGCTGTACTCGTAGATTCTTGTTCCTCTGCAGGCAAATTAAAACTCTTCACATGCTGATAAAGTTGTTGCATAGATGCTCCACCTTGCTCTGCTGATCTCATACACACCTGTGCCTTCATTCTTGGCCCACTTCAGTCTTCTGATGTTGGCTGCCCTGGCTATCTGATGTTCTCACTTCCCGTTACATCACATCTTTAAGTCCTTCCTGCCTGCTTGAGGCTACGATAGCTAATAAAAATTTGTTTGCCTTTCCCATTTTCTCCCTTCAGCCCCATTACTTTCATCTCCCCTCCCTGGAAGCTGCTTTCATCTTATATTGCTTTTGGCTTTCAGTTTTTTTTATTAAACTTCTCTTTTTCAAATTTAGCTAACATTGTAAAGATGCTGGCACTTCACAGAGACAGCAGAAATATTGATCATACTGTTCAAAACTCCATGATGCAAGATAAATGAACTTAGTAAACAGGCTGATATGAGCGGCAGGGAATGGGGGTCTGAGTGTGGAAAAGTGATTCAGTCTTGTATAACCCATGCAGCTCTTTGGGTTTTTATCCTCTCCTCCCATGTTTAGAAGAGGTTAGAGTTCTGAGAGAAAGATAAGGTTATTTAGTGTGTTGAAAAGAAGAGATTGTGCTATACACAAAAGAAATGAAAAAATAGTTTCTCCTTAAACGTGATTCAAAATGGCAGCAAAGATGAGGTAGCACGAGTATTGAATTGGGGCTGGAAGTGTTATTTCAGACTTAAGGGAGTGTTTTGTTTGAACTTTGTTTAAAATCTTTGTTCCTTGTCTTCACTGCAACTGTAGCACGGTTTAAAACACCTTTTATTTTGGCATTTTTTTAATTGTCTGTAAGCGTTTATGTGGCAAGAAGATAGAAAAATGTAAGTATAGCTTGCGTTTGTGAAAGAACAAGTAGGTGGTAGTCTGAAGAGTATGGTGGGAGGCCCTTAAAGGTGAGAGCAAGAAGCTTCATTTTTATCATGGAAGAGATAAAAAAGAACTGAAAGGGATTCCAGGTGAAATGATACATGAGAGTACAAAGGGAAGATTTGAGCTACGGTATGTTGGTTGGATGAGAGAAAATGAGTGGCAAATGATTGATTGCTTACACTAACAAATGCAGACATTATCATGAACTACTGGCATTTTAGAAATGAGAGGTAGACAAGACTAGATTTGGGAAGTGTTGAAGAAGGGAAAATGACATAACAGTTGCCATATCTAGTTCTTTTCAGGGCAGCACGTTGACAGGACCACAGGCAATGGGCACAAACAGAAACAGAAGGTTCCCTCTGAACATCAGGAAACATTTTTTCACTGTGAGGGTGACCAAGCACTGGCACAGGTTGCCCAGAGAGATTGTGGAGTCTCCTTCCATGGAGATATTGAAAAACTATCAGAACGCAATCTTGGACAACTGGGTCTAGATGTCCCTGCTTCAGCAGGGCGTTGGACCAGATGACCTCCAGAGGTCCCTTCCAACCTCAGTCCTGCCATAATTCTGTGATCTGCTGTTGGAAAAAATTACGTTATGCTGCCTCTTTTTTGATATTGTTTTCTTACCCTTTTTATGAAAGGTGAAATAGTTTTTAATAATTCATACTAAATAAAAATTTTTGTAATAAAGTGGTCTTGTTTAGTGTTGATGAAACATGAACCATTATGTATCCAGAAGACTTTAAAAATATTTATCTAATGTAGATGGTTCCTGAAACACTAAGGATCCATAAAAAGGCTAACACCTCATTCTCTCTTTATGCTTTTGCCTGGAAAATGTTTTGTTTCTAACAATACAATTTTAAGTTGACTGAGGGAATTTTAACTGTCTGAATCTCAAACTCTTTGAAATACTAAAGCTTATGGCTTGTGCTGCTTGCATGTTTCCTTTAGTACTATACTGATAAAGTTTGAACATCAGAAGTTGCTGGCAAGTGATAACATCTTTATTCCCTTTTCTCCCTTCCCCAGTGCATGCGTGCACACACTTTATTAATATATTCGAGTCAATTTCCTATTACATTTCTCTGTACACTTTCATTCTGTTCTGGTTTTGATGTGTGTCTGTGAAGAAAAAACCTACATTGCCATGAGAATAAGCTAATAAACATTTTCAACCCCCTAAAATTCCCAGTGTAGAATAATAGGCTTGCAGGGCAAGCTGTGACTGGTATTGAGAGACAGACAGATCTGAGTCCAGAACGGCAGATGGTAACCTGGGGTAGGCAAACTTTGGAAAAGTTCTGGCACGAAAAGTCTAGAGTGGAAGTGTCTTAGTAAATTTAATGTTATTTTGAAACAAGGTAGAAGTCTGTGATGAAAGGCAGAGAGAGTGAGTTTGCTTGTGTTACATAACATAGAAACATAGAATAGAATCATAGAATATCTCGAGTTAGAAGAGACCCGTAAGGATCAGTATCTCCCTTGAAGATTTTTTTGTCTAACAAGCAGTGTTTTTAAGCACATACTAACTGTAAATGAGTAAGTGTAGCTGTTAGAACTGTTGAGGTTCTATGCAATGCTATATATATCCTTGTAACTGATTTGTAGATACTATGAGAAATAAGTGTTTGAGACCATGCAAAAATACATTAGGCCAAAAATCTACAGAAAAATGCAATTAAACAAGTTCATTTCAAGGAATAGTGGCATGCAGCCAGCATATTGGCAGTTCATAATGGTTGTATAGAATTTTTAAAGTCCTGATTTATTTAAAAATATTTTCCTTGACATTTTTTAATTTATTTCCTTTGCTATCCAAAATCTATCCTTTCCAAACCATGCATTCCTATTGTTACTTAGATTTCTTGGGTACATAGAATTTGAAGGGTTCTTTCTGATGAATCCTGGCTCCTACAGTGATAGTAGTCCTAGATAAGGTTGTCAAAGAGATTCTCTCTTAAAATAAATTTTACTCATTTTACATAGTAATACTCTTGTTGCTCCAGAATGCTATTGGTTTCGTCAAAATAAATCTTTTAATTTCTAATGCACATTTATTTCTGGTTTCTTTTTCTATTTTAAATAATAAATATTTTACAGTGATCTTCACCCTACTTTATGTAGCTACAGAGAAAAGTCATATCACCTCTGAGCCTTTGTTTTGCTGTGTTCAACATACCAACTTCCACGTTGCAAAGTGGAGCAGGGCAGACATCCCTTAGCTAGCAGAAATTCAGACTAACAAGTGCAGGTAGTGCAGTGCAGCACAATGAAGTCCTATCAAAAATAGTGTAGTCATACTGGGTTCTGCCATCCATGAACTACAGTAAGTCTTGCTTTTGTTTTAGTGCAGTTTGACCCTGCTATAATAGCCCGAAAATAAGCTTGAACCAATTTAAAACTACTTGATCAAGTACAATTCACTGAGAAAGGAAATCTTCTGGGATCTTCTGTGTTTTCAGTATATCTATTATGTTGTAGATACAAAATATAATGTTTTGGATTTATTATAAATTTTAGCAATGATAGAAAATGTATTTGGAGTTTAAAGTGAAAAATATTTTGCTTCAGGAAACACAAAACCGTTTTAAAATGTGGGTTTTTTTTTTCTGTAATTCAGATAGAGTTTTGATTCGAATAAAAGACTTGACAGTGGAGAAGGCCGATGAAGTGGTTTGGGTTCGTGGCAGAATTCATACAAGCAGAGCTAAAGGTGAGATGCCTCCAGGGTTTTTATTTTTATTTCCTCACCTTGTTACTATAACCTGAGTGTTTATTTTGGCTTCATGACCTGTTAGTTATGTCTTGCATACAAGAAAACTTTGCCACCTGGTTACTCAGTGTTCCTCAGTGTTCTCTTTGACTGGTTATTTTCTATTTTGTCCACCTCTCTTTTCCCAAGAGGGGACAAAGAAATTTTGTTTTCAGCTGAGTGGAAATTGGGTATTACTATTGAATTGTAGTAAAAGTGGATTTTGGTTTTATCATATTACTAAATAATGTGTGGACAATTGTAAATAATAGGAATTTTAAAGTACTATAGTCATTCTCCTTTGGGTGTTAACAGTTGTGAGATAAAAGAGTTACAAGCTTCTACTGTAAAACGTATTTTTATCATAAATGTATTGGTTGTCAGAAAGGCCATATTTATTCTGCTGCATATGAATATTTTCACTATACCTTGTCTTTGTCAGGAAACAAAAATCTGTGTTAAAATTTCAGAATTTTTACTTTCAGTTACCAGTAACTGACTATATCAATTTGAACTTAAAATAAGAAACAACATCTTTCTCTAACAAGACAAAGGGAAAATCCTTTTATAGGTTCTCAGTAGTGTGGGCTGTCGTACTTGGCTGTCTGACAGCCATATTTCTTCCCTGGAATCAGAAGTTCTCTCTGGAGATCAGTTTGCCATATGCAAACTTAAATAGGCTTTGGCCTTTTCAGTTGACATCAGATGCTGACAACTGTTGTACCAGTTTCAGTTATGTTTGGCAGCTCTGTAGTGAGATATAAATATCCTGTCTTCCCAAGAGTTGAAAGAAAAGAGCATAAAGAAATTATTTTCACAAATGAAAATTAACTGTAGTCAGAGAATTGGGAATAATGCAAATGAGGGGCAAGAATCCAGTACAGAATATTGTCACAGATAGCAGATTAGTTTCTCTTTTTGAGGCTTCATTTTCTTAAGAAACATCCCTCTTAGAGAGTGTCTGTACTGCAGTCAGTTAAAATAAGGTATTGCGTGTAAATATATACATATAATGCACATTTTGATTTGTAGTAGAATCTTTAAATTTAGGAAGTCTTGTAATTTCTGCAGTGGTTCTGTAGTGTGGTCTTGCATGGAAGTCTCTTTTTGCTATGTAGAGAAATTGTCAATCCCCAAAACTGTGAAAGCCTTGGTTATTACAAATTGAAGTTCTTCAGACAGGAGACTCTATCTAATTTAAATGTTACTATCAGTATAGAAATAAGAGTATCCTCATGGCTTTTTCTTCTGCAATTCTAGGAAGAATTCAGATTATTAAGAGAACTTAGTATATTAAAGACAGGTGTCTATGCAGACCTTTAAAACAACGTGAAGTTCAATGGTGGTTTATTACTGTCTCTGTATTGTATCTATATACAATATCTTGTCTGATGTATGCATTTACTTCAATCAGTAACATATATATAACATGGCAATATTAACTTACAAGAAGCAGTCTGTCATCCTTCACCTTTGACCTCAGGAAAGACTGTTGTTTTTAATGAAATAACAGTGCTTATTTTCAAAACTCTGTAACGCAACCTGAAGAATGAAAGCAAAAGGTGTTGATAATGGGCGTGAAGTGTCCTCAATTTATTGATTGTGCTTTTTGCTCCCTCTTAGTCTGACAACACAGAACAATTCTGATGTTTGGGGAATGGTGCTAAGGAATGTTATATGCTTGTTTATTTAAGCTTTGGGGGAAAGAATCTTACAAGAAAAGCAAATGTTTAAGAGTAAAAAGTCATATTAGCCCTTCCCACGCACATCGTGGTGCTATTCCTACCATTATGGAAAGCAAAGTCTTGCGGGAAACAGGAAAATCTTAGCACAAAAATAGCTTTAGTTTATATCGGAAGCTTGAATTCGACTCCTAAATAACCAACATATCCTTTACTTAACCCTGTCTAGTTCTGACCAATAAACCAGAAAAAAAAGAATGTGAACAACTGCAGAATCCAGCTGTCTTGTATAGCAAGCCGCTCATGAAGTCTGATGGAAATTAACTGAAGGATGTGTAAAAAATAGGGTGTTGGGAACTTCTGTGGGTTGTACCAAAATTAAAGTGCTTGGGGCCCCGTGGTTTTATCATAGATTGAATAAATATTATTTCTGGCCTTATTTTAAAGCCAGCCTAAGCTACTGATCACGTTTATCATTGAAAAGCAGTTGGGAAATCAGTCTGGGTTCTGCCAGGCAGCTGGAACTTGCACAGTATGTTAGACTTGAACTTTTTATGAATGCAAAGATGTATAAAACATCAAAATAGTATGTCTGAAAACAAGAGTACCACCAAGAGCAATTTAAATACTAGACCAGATTTTATAATAAACCACATAAAGTTTTCTCTTTGCTGGCAGATGTCTGTAACTAGCAATGTATTAATTTATATGACCAAACATCTTTTCATACAAATTCCTTCCTTACATCCTTTTCTCTCATAAGGTCTTGTGTCATTTGGTACTTCTGTTCAAGAAAGGAAATGGATTCCTGTTTGGTTTTATGTGCTTACTTTTGAGGGGATTCTCTGTGTGGTATCTTCTCTTGTTTGTTCAGTGACTAAAACTTTTCATCTTTTTAGGCATTGTTGTGGGACACAGTATTGGTTTGTTTTATAGAAACTTAAGAGTAGTTTACTGTTGGATGTGAGTAAAGTTGGTCTTACACTTTTCACTTAAATACCATGTAAATATTTTGAAACACATGAAGAACATCCTGCAATCCCAATTTTTTTCTCGCTCTGATGCTTCCTTTTTTCTGTCTCTTGATCTGGAAAGGCATCTAATCATGAATTAGATTTGATTATGGCTTGTCTTTTTGAGACTTTATTTTGCACGCCTTCAGCTCTTTTGGGAAAAGTTCTGTTTCCTCCTCCAATCTTTGTAACTGTGATATTTTAACTATTCCTATCAGTGAGGTTTGTTTGATCACTTTATCTTCTGTGTGATTAGAAATGGTTATATTCTACAAAACATCCTCTTTCCTCATGAAAACAACTACTGTTACTCATGACAAAAAAGATTTGAGTCCTTTTATAATGCAGATATTGATCAGACTTCTAGTGTTTGGCATTAAGTACAACTGCCAAACTTTTGCTTCTGATTAGTATGATAGCAAGTCCCTCCATTTATTTCACTATCTTAATTACTTACTATTTGAGTGACATTGAAGCCATCTTCAGCTGTGTATTTTTTGTTTGAACACCTGATACATCATTGCTGAAACTTTGATCATATTTTGCTAAATTATTTGTGACTGAAATCATGGAAGTAATCACTGTATCACACCACATGTAAGTAAGAAATATTGAGATGTCAAAGAAGTGAGATCCACCTAGCTTATCCAAAGAAATTTAGCATATTGCATCCTATGGAAAAATTGTACTTGCTGGATCTAAACTAGGCATGCATACCACTGAAGGCTCTCTTTAATTTCTGAAGCCCGCACTTTTCTCACTTAAATTTGTGGCTTAATGTTTGCCTGCAAGAAATACTTATATTGACACTGTATTAGTTTCTTTACTTAGATATTGCAGCCTCTGGAATACAGAAGTAGTTGTACTCTGTTTTCTGAAAATATGGAATTAATTTTGTTGCATTTCTGAAATCATAATCATAGGACAGGGTTAGTTATTTCCAATAATTATGTTATTTTAAAATATTTTTACTACTTTCATATGTTTGCTTTTATTTCCATCAGATTCTGTGTCAAATGTTCTGCATTTATCTTCTGATACTGTTTAAATTATCTGCAGCTATGTGTCAGGAATGGTAATCTACATAGTTACAAATGAATATTGCAATGGGCTTTTTCGTGTCAGTGTTCAAGTTAGATATATGTTGATCTTAAAGTTTTATAGTCTAAGTCAGGAATAACTGGGAAATAGCTACTTATAACAAAGCTTGTGACTTATTCCTGTTATCACCATTTTAATGGAAATGTTACAACGTTATGAGTCAGAACTTGTAATTAAAATGATATTGATGCATTTTATCAGATACTGGTATAGCAATGAAGTGTTTGTTGTTAATTTCTCTCTCTGAGGAAGAAGCATTTAAAATCACTGTATTTCCTTAAATCTAAGTTAAGGAGTAAATGACTATTAGACATGTGAGGAGAAATATGAAATGAATATAACTGTCAGCTAACAGATTAGAACAAGCTTTGTTGACTTGGAAATACCCATTTTAAAAGTCAACTAAGTGCATTATGTTCTTTGTAAATTATTATTAATTCTTACTAACTTCTTTTTCCCTAAGCTGTTCATGAATAAATTGCTCTTACAGGAATTTTTTACTTGGGTCTTTTAGGTTCTTGTCATTCACCAGAATCAATACTCCTTTTGTTCCCCTTCATTCTGAATGTGTGGTGTATTATAGAATGAACATTGTTGGTTTAGTCCCTGTGGTGCAAAATCAAGCTTATTTCTCTCAGAGAAGCTTTGTAAAGTGAACTCTACAGCTTTAATTTGAGAAGATCAGAAAAAACTCCTTTTAAAATAATGTAGACTCGAAGTAGTTGTGAGCAAAGCAACAAGGAAAAGTACAATTTATTTGTTGCAGTTGAAGAACAATAGATATTTTAAAAGTTATAATTTCGAGTTTTTGTGTTGTCTAGATATTATCTTGACATGCTTATTGTTATTTTTAGAAAATGTCCATTCACATGTTTATAGCTGTAAGGCAGGATTATTTGATTTATCTCAATGTTTGGTGTCTGTGTGTACATGCAGAGCTGACTAGTTTGATGTAGTTATTTGGGGGTGGGGGGATGGCAAGGGAGGGAGACACACCCATCCACCCTTAAAAGCTCAGCTTAATATTACAGTAGCAAAGCATTTTTTCTCATTCACAAAGACCTCGAGTAACTTGTCCTTAATACACCTGTGTTGTTTTCCTTTGTATTCAGGGAAGCAGTGTTTCTTAGTCCTGCGTCAGCAGCAGTTTAATATCCAGGCTCTTGTGGCTGTGGGACAGCATGCAAGCAAGCAGATGGTAAAGTTTGCTGCCAAGTAAGTAAGCAATTATATCCTGTTGTCAGAGTAAACAATGGTGGGAACCAGGACTCCCAGGGGTTGAGACCATTTTCACACATTAACATCAATGCTTCGTTTGTTTTAAAATGTAGTTATTTAAATTGTCAGCTCACTATTGCGTTGAATACATTACACTGACAAAAGATAAAATAGAGAACAGGCTTGAAATTCATTCTGAACTGCTGAAGCAGCATTCTCTCGCCATAGACAACCTACATTTACTTTCAGGCTGGCTAACAAAAAGTCTGGCAAGCTGAGCTTAGTGGGACACTTCATTTTGTGTGTGGTGTTTGTGTATGTCTGCACATGCTCGGGTTTTTTTATACAAGATGTGCAGTGTAGTAATATGTTTTATAGGTAGAACTGATGTGAAGAAGTTACATATTGCAAGTGGCTTTTACAGAGTTGAAGAAATTAAGCGTAACTTCTGTGCACTGAATTAATCTTGGTTTTGGCATTAGAATGTTTAATGAGGGATATAAGTTAATTTTCAAATATTGGGGGGGGTAATGGTTGGACTTGCCAATTAAACAAGTTTTTGTTGCAGCAATTCAGATTCAGTTACTTGTTTTATTTTGTTCTTAAACATATAAAATTACCCTCCCCTGCTACTTGCCTCAAGACTGTGCTTTCAGGTTGTCCAGTACTAAATATGCTTGCATGACAAAGGTGTTTTTATAGTAGAGCTTTTAATCATGTATATCTGCTTGTCCACAAATAGAAATGTGGATCAATTCGGTGCAATAATATGTTTAACATGTGGCACTTGAGTTGCTTCTGTGTAGTTCTTGGCACTAGTCTCATGCTTGGGAAGGGAGCCCCCACTAATTAGCTGCAAAAGTGCTACAGCCTTCAACCTTCAATATGTCAGGGAGAGGAGGGATTCATTATAGTATAGACTTCCAGAAGCCAAGTTAAGAAGGTTAGGATAATGCTTCTGCTGATGAGGTTCAAGGCAACGGGAAAACAGAACCAGCAGTGTTTGTTGTTTGGCGGTGCTTAGTGTTGGCAGTGCCAGTGTGAAGCATGCTGTTTACAGGTGTTTATGAGCCAAAGTGAAGCATTCTGTTTCTTCATGAGATAGTTTGTTCTCTCCAGCGCTTAGAATCTTTGAAAAGAATTAAGTGTATAATCTACTTGTTCCCCAATTCATCTCCCTCTAACCTACCAACAGTCTGCTTGTGCTCTCTTGATGAACTTCTGCTACAGAATGGTGAAACGACTCTTATAGTTGTGATGCTCACTCTCTTGCAGTTCTCACCAACATCTATCTCTCTTTGTCAGTTTTCTTTGTGGTTCTTTCTTCCACAAGTGAATTTCTTACGTTTCATGAATGGCAGAGGTCAGTGGTTAGGAGCTCATGAGAAGGAAGTTGGTCCTTACTCTTTTATTCCGTGTGCTGACTCTGCCACTTGTAAGTCTTCTGTGCCTTATTTTTTTAATTCACTAATCTTTTCTTACTTGGCTAGTTTTCCATTGGGTTAGTGATTTAAACTAGGTCATGGAGGTCCAGAGCTACCAAGAAGTGGTAAATGGTGGAAAAGGGTATCTTCAAAGAGTAGAGGGCAAAGCTCCTTTCTCTTCTGGCAGCAGTGAGCTGTTAAATCAGGTGGAGCCTCATCCTTAGGTTCTTCCCAAACATCCTGTCATCTCCACAGTCTTCTTGATGTGACAGACCTGATTTCCTCTGAGCAGCCAGACTCATGTTTGTGCTGTGTTTTGACTTTTCATTCTGCTCCTTTTTGTGATAGCGTTTGCTAGCCTAAATCCTGATAGTTCAGACTCTCTAATCTCTAATCCATCGGATGCATGTTTTACTCATTTGTGCTTCTGAAATGCTTACACACTTATCATCATATTCTATTGAATTATTGAACTTTTTCTGCTACAGCATTGTGGGTTTTCTTTTGGGAGTGTGCTTTTGTTTTTTTAACACCATTAGTGCAATCATCTTCTCATGATTCTTTCCCACCAACAAACCTATTTTACTAATATCCTGCCATGCTCTCACTTTTTCCAGTGTTTTATCTTCTTCTACAGTTTTGTCTGATACTGCCATTACAGCTGCCTCTTGTTCCCTGACTTATAAGTGCACTTGTGGTCACTGTGCCAGGAACACCTGAAGCAGTGACAGTATGTGCCTTGTCTTCAGTCACTTTCCTGCTAGTTTTCACCTGCTGTGGAATGATGCCATTTTTACTAGCAGATGAGGCTGGCCTTAGATGTCTAAAAATAACTATACTGTTTCTCTGCCTTTCTCAGTGTCTTTTTTCATCATCTCTTCTTGTTTCCTAGACTTTAAATAAGGAAATACACATTTATTGAAGAAAACGTTTAACTTAAATACCTTACATTTCAATTAAATTTAAACTAAACTTTTTCACCTGTAGTACATAAACTTTATTTTTCATGTGCTACTTTCTCCTATTTTGATACTGGGTCCAAAACTTTCTTTAAAATAGTTTGTGAAATTCTGGATCTTGAATTTTTAATGAGAACTGATTAAATCATAAGCATTTTTTGAACAAATTTTCATAAATAATAAACAAACCAGTTCCTCTTTTAGATATTGGCACATGGAAACCAAGAGCTTTCATAACCTTCTGTGGTCTAGCAACATTCATTTACTAATTATCTCTATTATCGTAAGAATGTGAGTTCTTTTTAGTGAAAAATACTTAATACTGGTTTAACTCAGTTTTACAAAGAAATTTCTGTAAGTTTAACTACAGAAAGTTTCTAGTTGAACTTTCAAAAGATACATAGCCAACAACGTACAGCCAGTTGAGATACTGGATTGGCAGCTGTGGAGTTCTTATGTCTTTCATAAAAAACCCTCAATAGCCTAGTCCTGCAAGGGATGCTGTCTAAGAGAAAGCATAAGTCTCTTTCAGCCAGCAGAGGTGCCAAGTGGTGCAATTAGTAATTTATCAACCTGCTTTTTTCCATAAAGTATTGGGTGTGGTTGGTTTTGGTTTTCTTTCTCTTTTTTTTAGATCAGCATTGAGCCTGCCACTGCCGCTACCGTAGTCACATGATATGATATAGCAGTTGGGGGAGGTTAACAGATTCTAATTTAGCTGCCCAAACAATGTGCTCAGGAAGTAACTTGGTGACTCTTTATAGTAGGCCAGAGAATGAAAATCCAGAAAAGAGATTAAAAATTGGGGAGGGGAAGATGGCTAAACCTGTAGGAAAATACTTCACAATGTAGAAGAATATACCTAAGTTCATGAGCTAGATAAATTGGATATTGCAGAAATATTTTCTTTATCCATTTCTGTTTTAATTTTTATATCAGTGATCTCGAAGAAAGTGTCAAATTGCAGCTGTTAAGTTTGCTGGTGATGCAGAAGTTGGAATGGTAAACTAGGGTCTGGGAGTATATAGTAACCAGAGTTCATTTGGAGTGATCACTTTGATGCTCTTCAGTGTGAATTTGTACCTTTGTGATCATTAGTTCAGATTTTTGTATGTTCAGGATTAATATGTAGGAAAATAAGTGATGAGAAATGTAAGATCATGGTTGATAACTGACTTAACAGGAGTCCATGCAGTTCTCATACCTACTATGCTAGGAGATCTCTTGAGTTTTGAAAAAGAACAATAAAATGCCATTAATGTAATATATACCTGTCATTAGACCATTTCTGGAATATTTTGTCCACTTTTGTTGTCTTTGTGTCTGAATATATGTCAAATTGGAAAAGGTTGATGGTGAAGCTGCAAGATGAAATGATACATGGTCAGGCAAATCTGCCTTCCTGTGAGACTAAAGAAAACTCTATTCTATCCAAGAGAAATTAGTAAATAATTTAAAGTCCAGTGTGATGGTAACTGTGCAAGAAGATTTTCTGGCAGTGGAGGGTTCTTTACTTCGCAGATACAAAGGTACGACAAGATGCAATGAACAGATGGTGAAGCTGGGTAAATTCAGAAGGGAAGTAAAGTGGAATTTTTTTCAGTGAAATGATTAAAAATGTGTAGTGAATTTTGTTACTTAAAATCTCTAAAAGAAGGTAGGCCTTTTTTTTTTTCTTCCTAGAAGATACCCAGGTTCATCTAGGTGTTAGAATGTTGGTATAGGAAACAGATTGTTTTATTTTTAGAATGAAGAGAATAAGAATAGGTATTTACTTGGCTTTCATATATACAGTGTCAGTTAACTCCTGTTTCAGAGGGCTTAACAAGTACTTATTGTATTTGTGCAGACATTATTACTGTTGCTGTTACTGAGTATAAAATGTTTGTACTTTCAACTATTTACAAAATGAACTCATTTTTTTCAAAATAAACTGTATTGTCTTCAGCTTTCACTTACAGTCAGGTAAATGGTAATTGATTATTACATTTTATGACAATTTTTTAGTATTTTTTAGATTTAATAATGTATGAATATAATAATTTGTGTAGTCTGCTTACAGAAAAATGTTGAAGAAAAAAGAAGAAAATGTCCGAACAAGTATAGATGCTTCCATTAAGTAAAACATTTTCTATTTAAAGTCTATAAACAACCAAGTTTCTTCCAATTCTTCAGACTTTTGATCAAGAAAATGTTGATTGTGATTCACTAAAGGAGGCCTGCATGGGGTTCAGCTTGCAACATGAAGCTGTTGATGAAAGATGTTGTCATACAGGCTGCAATAATGCAATCCTGTGGTTAAAAGAGAAAGTCTTGGCTAATAGACATGCAGATAATTAAGAGGGACATAAGGCATCTAGTGGACATTTTAGTAATTATAGACTTGATTTTTTGGAAGGAACATTACATATAAAGAAGCAGTTTGCAGAGAGTTTTTTTAGCATTGGACTCAATGAATACTAAAATAGCTTCTTTAAGGATTAAACAATAGCAAGATGTCATCTGTCTTTTCTTAATGCATCATGCATCCGAATTTAGTTTCTACTCCTTTGTAACATTAGTTACAGATAGAAATATTGTTGTCTTTAATGGAAATGGTGATAGCTTTGGCATGCTTTTCTGCTACTTGTTCACTTTTTTGGTTTGCTTGGTTTTGGTTTTTTTTTTTTGTTACAGAGGGGAAATTTATTAAAAAAATCACCTAGATGACTTAGTGCTTCTGCTGCAGAGAACACTTTGCTGTAGTTACTGGCATTTAATCAAAGCATCTTGTTTCTTGTCTAACTTGAACTGAAATTACCCTTTCAGTAACATTCTGGGAGTTACCTCTTGGGATCAAGGCAGCACCTTCTAGGTTTCTGTAGTTTACATTTGATGCACTATGTTAGGGACTTGAGGTTTTTCCAGCTCTAGATCTTGCTGAGCACAGTTCAAACAGAACACAAAACACGAGCTTTTACTTCCATACCAGGTTAGATATATAGTCTGAATGAACAAAAGCATATGTTCTAATCATCAAATGAAAGTTTAGAGTGGATCATGAATGTTCATAAATACAAAGATGGTCACATGCAGTAGCAAACTTCACAGTGCTTTTGTGTGCCCAGGCAATTATATGCATATTTGGATACAGGGGCCTACATAGGTAGGAACTGAGTCGAAATACATCTTAAAATTATGGCAAATTTAGTGACTGAGGGATGTTACAGTTTTAAAGTATGTTCCAGACCAAGAAATATACTGTTTTAATTGCAACTGCAGTTGAGAGAGAAAGCACATTTAATCACAAATGCAAAGTTTTAAAGTTCTGTTATGCAAGTTTGCAAAGCAATATTACAGCTACAATGATGTAAAAGTCAGTTTCTTCCTGTATTTTTATGCTGATATAATTTTGCATGTCTTGAATTCCGTACATGTTCTGATCAAAGCTCTGTAGTGACTTCACTGACAGCAGTTCTCAGCCATGGTATCAGTAATCTGATTATGAATCCATCACACAATGCATTTACATTTAACTACTATTTTCTTTTTCACAGTGCAGATAATTTGCTTCAATAGGTTTAAAACATTATTTTTATTTGCAATTATTAGTGAGAGGGCTTTTATTCAGCAGATTAGAAACGTCTGTTTTCAATGAAGACACTGCTATTCATGTCATTAGTAGTGTTTTCTGGGCATTTGCCAAATTGTTGACATGAAAAAGAAAGCAGGAAAGATAGAGGAGAACTGTTAAGGGGAAAAAAAAAGTTACCACAACAGTAAAACCTTTATTCTTCTAAACGTTCACTTACTTGAAAAGCAAAGGGAATTTATAGTTATGCCTAATACTATTTTAACATGATGTATTTATTCTCTGTGTGTTTCTTGCCATCACATTCTCTTGCATCCAAAGCATTGTATTGCTGCCTCAGTCTTTTTAAGGAGTTTTAAACAATCATTTGTGAGTGTACTTCTAAGCACTTCGTGTAATTTCTCCTTGTCTTTCTTGAATTTGTTGCCTCTGCGTAAATAACGGAGATGAATGGAGGCTCACCCTTAACTAAATGAATTCTGATTTAAAGCCTACTGTCAATCTCTGCTTTGTACAGATTTAGTCATTTGTTTATTATACTGCTTTGAGCCAACTGTAGCTCTTTTAAAGTGTAAATGTACCAGAAAAACATACTATTCACAAATTTTATGCAGTACGTGAAATTACCTAATGGTTAAGCAAGTCAAGCATATGAAGCCCTGTGGTCTGTAGAGCTTTTAGACCAGCTGCCAATGAGTTCTGTCACCTGAAAGTATTACCATCAAATAGTGTAATCAACTAAAATGCTCAAATTTGGCTTTTTTTTTAGTTACTTGTAATTTATTTATAGTGATGCTGTTAAGATTTGAGAATTTTGATGCTTGAATTTTCCACTGTTACTTTAATATAATCAGATTTTTCAAAACTTTGATCATTATTTTTCAAAAATTCTGGTGGATAACTTCAAATTTGAACTCAGCTTTATAACATGAAAAAGTTTTTCCCAGGGTACACCAAAGATCCATCTGCCTTTTCTTAGGGCTGATATGGATGCTTCAGGAACAGTAGAAAGCAGGGCAAGCAAGCAGTCATAGTTGGCAACACTTGGTGATTTTTATCTCAGCTGCTTCTGGGTCACACCACTCGGGCTTTATCAGAGAAGAAAGCTAAGTTTCCCTTATCAACTAAAAAGATAAACTTAATTATTTAGCCGGGTAAATCCTACTTCAAAAATGTGAGAGAATGACTAATTCCAAACATTTATATTTCTAAAGAGAAATGTCTCAATCCTTATAAGTTTCTCATGTGGTTTTACTGTAGCTGTACCAAAAGACTGTAGGGCTAGAATACCTAGATTTTGTTCACAGCTCTTAGACTGACTTACTCCAGGCAGTGCTAGATAAACTGATGCAGATGCAAGTGATTAGGACTATAGTTACAGCAATACCTTGTACCTGCTTGTACTCTGTCCTTACCTCCTTTAAGTAGGGTTTACTGCCCCTCAGTAAAACCTCCTGTGCATATAAATATTTATCTCACCGCCCTCCAGGTTAGTTGTGTGGGTTTTACGTGTTTTGTGAGTTGGATTTTTTGTGGTCTTACTGAAAAAAAAAAAAAGCCAACCTTGTAAACTTGAAGCTTGTTAATGCTCTTTGCTTTACTGAGGTCAGTAGTGGCCAGCTTGTCCGATGACGTCCTTGCTCACCTCTTATTATTTGCGGTTAAATTGTGGGCCTCCTACTTTCTTGCTTTCTAAGGGCATATGTGGTCAAGTGATGTACATAAAGTGCTTTCCAGCCTTCTCAAGAAGGCCTGAGAAGTGAAAGATAAAGTTAATTGTAACAGTTACTTTTCATAAAAAGGAAAGAAATACCTTCTGTATTTGGGCTTTTGTAAGCAGGCTAGCAAAGAGACAGAGTGAAAATACATTTCCAGTGGGGGTGAGATTATCTGTAGAAAATTACTGGTTTAAAGTCTGGTACCTTAAATACCTAAATAAAAACTGCTCATACAAATTATTTTCTCACTTACGATTCTTGAGGTTTTTGTTATTGTTTGCTTGTAGCACTTTATATCATATTTTTGGAAGACTTTTGAGATCTTACATGGTGTTTTAATGTGCTATTAGTGACTGTTGGTGGAGAGCAATTCAGATGTCCCCTGTCATAGAGAAAAAACTTACAAGCGTCTTGCATCTTTCAGTAACAAGTCATGTAGTTTAAACAAGCTTGATCACTTTTGATTTTCCCCTCCAGATCTGGGACTTCCTTTCAGTTTGTTGTTCTGCTGGTTAAGACACATCTTTCAGATAATTGCATCAGCTGACACATAGAAGAGTGTTTGTGGCCTAGAAAAAGAGCTATGCAACTTGTCAGTTTATGTATACACATACAAAGAACAAGTGAACGCTAAGCTTAATCATAACTCCTTCCCTCCCAAGTCTTGCATTGCAGTTTGAATTTATTGTGTCTGGGAATATTTAAGTAAAGTCCTTCATTACTCAGTTGTTATATATATGTAATAAGTAACTCTACCTAAGTCCTTAACTCTGTTTTATTGTTCCAGCAGTCCATACAGTACATGAACATTCTAGTGCTCAGTACAGAGTCTGGTCCAGTGTGCAATGAAATTTAGTAAGGTTTCTATCCTGTCTTTATTGACAGCATCAACAAAGAGAGCATTGTGGATGTAGAAGGTGTTGTGAGGAAAGCACATCAGAAAATCGGAGGTTGTTCTCAGCAAGATGTTGAGCTTCACGTTCAAAGGGTAAATTTTTGAGCAAATGGAGCACTGGTTAATTGTTTGAGAGATTATCTGTCTAGGCTGTCTATCTGTCTACATGTATAAACTTTTGTCAGTAAGCAGTCCCATACCAGAGAAATAAACTGCTTTAAACCACAAATTTCAGTGTATGATATGTAAACATGAAACATTTCTGGTTTCAAGAGATGTGATTTTTAGAGTTTCCTATTTTTATCTGCCATTTGAATTACAGTACCAAGTAAAATGAAGTATCTAACTAGAATAATTTGTCTAGGAATGCTTGTAGTTCTAGTTATTGATTCTTAACTGCAGTGGATACTGTAATAAATAAATCTGCTTCTCTTTAAGTGCAAGCCAGAATTTTCTCTTTATCAGAAAGTTACAATCTTCCCCTTAGTACAAGGGAATGGAATACATAACTCTTAGCAAAAGTAAAGCACTGGCTTAACAATATAGAAGCCTTTGAAATCTAAAATTCCTGTAGCTTGTGCTGTAGGGCTAGAGGAAGTGCAACTTTATAATTTGTTTAAATAGAAAGTTTATTTAAATGTTTATGTAATATCCTTTCCTCCTAAAGGTTTTCAAGCAAACTGTATGCCTACAATACAGCTGAAACACAGTCACCTCAAGAGTAGGGTACAATGGCTATTATATTTATAGCAGTAAGGTAAATTTTAGCTAACAGCACTGGGGAAGATCTGCCCATTTTGAAGAAACATGTTTTAATATATCTGCAGATTATCATATGCTTAATTTTTATGAAAGAATACCAAGTCCTGTAAGGTACCAAAGACTATAAGGCAAGGCAAGGTGTTTTTCATTCTCTGATTGTATTTTGGGTATCTCATAAATTTGCATCTGAAATGGCTCTTTCAGATATAATGAGATGGTAAATAAAATAATACATTAACATCAAGAAGAACAGGATGATCTTACTGGAATCAGAACCTAAAACTCTGTGAAATCTATTATTTTCAGACCTGGCATTCATGCCAATAGGCTTTTTCCCTTAGGCAGGGTGTACTTGCTGAACTCAATACTTCCCAGAAGAAAAAAAGATATTTTTAATCTTTCAAAAGGAAAATAAGAACTAAGCACTTCCAGTATTCTCATGAGAACGCACCCATGTATCTCAAGTATTTGAATAAAATCACAGTCTTATAGCTGCCTATGCAAACACTGTTTCAAGTCTATGCCAGAAATACCCTTTTGTAAATCACACCTCCTTTTGAGCTGAGTCTCATGCTATTTCTGTTTGTGTCTCAATTTCAGATCTATGTGATCAGTTTAGCTGAACCCCGACTGCCCTTACAGCTGGATGATGCTGTTCGGCCAGAAGTGGAAGGAGAGGAGGTGAAAACTTTGCATCCTCAAATACTTTTAATTGTCTTTGTAATTGAACAAATGTGTGAAAGCCAGGCAAATTCCTTAATGCAGTGATTTTAGAGGTTTGTTAGGTTTGCATTTTACTTCCTTTCTGTTATTCAGAACTGCGTTACAAATCTCTATAGCTTTGATGTCTGCTGAACTGCAGTAGAAGGTCAAAACCAGAGGGTTTGCAGTCTTGTGTGTCTTCTGGATCCTCATAGTTAGGTTCTGCCTGTGACCTCTGGGAGAAATTATACCTTAAGCTTTGCTATGCTTTCAGTTTGCTGTATGTTCTTTGTAGAATGATCTAGAAATTTACTGAACTTAGAAGTAGCCTTTGGCTTTTAGCCGAAGGATGTTTTTCTCCATTCATTTTGTTTCATTGGGGTTTTTTTGTTGTTTTGGGGGGTTTTTTGGTTGGTTTTTAAAATTTTTTTGAGGTGCATGTATTCATTATGTATTTTTGCACAACTATTTAGGATGGAAGAGCTACTGTAAACCAAGATACAAGACTGGACAACAGAGTCATTGATCTGAGGGTAAGGAACATGCTGTGTTGCATACTTGCCTGCAACTGTTTATTCTTCACATTTCTAATCCATGAAGCATTAGAAGTCATGGTTTTGATGGAAGTGTATTTTTTGCCAGAGGAAAAATAGACAACTATTTTTTATTTGTGAGTGGGATTTTGAAAACACAGGGGTTTTTAATCCTAAATATTCACCTTCCCTGACATTAATCAAAGAACATGTATTAGTAGTTTAAAGGTGAACATTTAGGATTTGACATGTGGCCATGTACATCTGGGCTTTTTTATTTACAAAAGTCAAAGGTGACTGAATAGGGACAATTTAGAGACAACATTTCTTCTCAAATGTAGTCTTTGATACCCAAAAACTGTAGTAAGAACTCAGTTTTGAAGTGCAAGATGGAAGTTCTGAATTTAACCTGTAGCTGAGGTGCTGTAATGCATATCTCGCAAGTGAAATTGTACCAGCCCATGATACCAATCTCATTCTCTTTGTTTCTTCCACAGCATTCATATATTTTTCTTTTTTTTCTTTTTTCTGAAACACCTTTCTTCATCCAGGTCATAGAGACACAGCCTTCTGTGAATTCATATGCCTCCCAAATACTTCCTCTTTATGATCAGCAGCAAAAAATTATCTACTAAATCACTTACAGAACTTCTTTTTTAATGAAATGGCAACTAAGACTAAGCATGTAACTAACTAACCATTCATACTGACATGAGGTTTTCTGGTCTTTCCCCTTATTTGGCTCTCCACAATAAAATTTGAATTAACTTTTCATTGAATGAAGAGTGTGTTTAGCTCATTTTAATGGTGTGTCTAGTACTGCCTTCAAAGTTCTGATAGTGGCAGTTTCCTCAGTAAATATGGACCTAGGAAATAAAGCAAGAAAGTCAGTTACTTTTTGGAAAATTTGGAAAATTTCTGGCACTGAGATGCTTAAAGCATTTGAATATCTGACCTCCTTATTTCAGCAACTAAAACTACTTGTACAAAGTGTTCTACTTGGACCAAAGTTTTCACTTGCCCTTATGTATGATATTGAGCAACTTCAATTTGTGATTACTTTTCAGGATACTCAGTGTTTTACCATGTTGGTCTCTTCATCTGTGTCTTAGATTAAGCCTTTGATGAAAAGAATTCTATACTAATGGTTGAAAGTGAAAATCATCTAAAGGGTCATCAGCTTATGATAGTAGTAAGGCAGTGCAGTAGATTGAAGGGAGAACTCTGGGATGCTCAAAGTGCAAGTTTTACTTGAACTTCTGGTGATAAAGAAAAATACTCAACAGCACTCCAGAGAAATTTAAGAAAATACAGATACCTGCATAATTATCTGGAAAGATCCATGAACCCCAAAGAAAACAGAGAAAAATTACAAAGGGTAATAACAGTTAAAAATACTAGCTGAACATAATGCCATGAAAGTATCCTTGGCTGTAATTCAGATGAGGGCATCTGCAGAGTAAAACCTAAGAAGGTGTATAATAATGGAAAAAGAAGGAAGACTGTAATACCAGAATAATCACAAGAGATTTAACAAAAAGGGGTGGGCTAAAATACTTCTGTCCCTGTACACATTCAGTAGTCCAGCAGAACTCTCCCAATACTTCTTATATATCTCTGCCAGTATAGTAGTTGAACATTAGTTGTCAGTATTCTGCCTGGAGGGTACAGCTGCTGAGCTAAGTGGATGCTGCTATAACATTTTCTAACATTTATAACATTTATAACATTTTCTAACTTTTATGTCCCAATCATTGTCTGTACACCATTTATTCAGCAATATTTGGCCCCTTGTTCTGAGGTCTGAACCTTAACTCTGCCTTCTATAGAAGCTATTTTTCTCTTTAGCTCCAACAGCTGCTGCAGTGTGGTGTTAAACAGCTGTTCCATGCTGAACAGGAATTCAGCTTAACTTTTTATGAAATTGATGGAAGGATGAAATGTCAAATCTCAGTACTTAGTGCTTTATGTCTCGTCCTATGCATGCACCTGTGGCTGGATATAATCTGGCCACAGCTTTCCCTTGATTAGGCTTTGGAATCTGTCTTACCTTCCTCCTACATATGGGCAAAGTTTCTGTCTCTTGACTGTGTCACTTGACTGTGTGTCTTCTGTTGCACATTTCATTATTTGTTTCAGAACAAAAGCAGATTATTTTGGAACAGTATAGAATCATAGAATCGTTTAGGTTGGAAAAGACCTTTAAGATCATCAAGTGCATCCGTCAACCCAACACCACCGTGCCCACTAAACCATGTTCTGAAGTGCCACACCTATGTGTTTTTTGAACACTTCCAGGGATGGTGACTCCATCACTTCCTTGGGCAGTCTGTCCCAATACCTGACAACCCTTTCAGTAAAGAATTTTTTTCTAATATACAGTCTAAAGGAGGCTCATGCCTATTCATAAGTTTGCTTTGTTTGCTCTGCAGGAGCTTTGCTTGTGCAAAAGAAGTTTCTAAATAATTGTGTGTTACTTTGACCTGTTTTTTTAAAGGGAGAGCTGAATAAGCAGAAAAGGTATTTAATGGAGAAAGGGGAAATCCCAGTGAGAATACATGTGCATATATTTATGTGCACATCCTAAGCACTGTATGCAGTGGAATCACTGACAGGGACACGAAGGCAGTTTGTCCTTCAAAATAACTGAAAAAACCCAAAACGTAGTAATTGATTTTCAGTGATTTGGTTGCATAGACTGGAGCTGTAGTACAAATGGGATTTTGGAGAACCCCTAGCGTTTCAAATGTGCTGCATAAGTGGGCATGTTCTAAGGAGGATTAGGAGGCATGATGTGTTAAAGGCTCGGAGGGATTTCTGAAACCATTGTTAGCTACTGCTGTCCCATACCTCGTCCTTCTAGGAGAACCAAATCATGGGCAGCAGGGAAGAAATGTTAACAACAGTTCTACCCGAGATGCTGTGATAATCTGTTCCTGCAAGTGTGGGAGGAAGTCCAACCACAGATATATGTACCATTTAGTTCTGGTTTCCTCAGTGGCCCAGTTTTATGAGGAAGGAGGTCATCAAACATGAAGAATAGAGATACTATTTTTTTGGAGAAAGAGCTAACAAATACATAGATCTTGGCCAGGCTCAGGCTAAAAAAGTCCTTAGCATGGAATTAAAATTATTATTGTCCATTTAAATACAGTCTTTAACGTAGTTAGGTAGTTTAACTAATTTTACATAGTGATTAACCAATGGGTTCCTTGGATAGGGCCAAATTGTGGTAAAGTGGAGCTGTGAAACTTGGTTATTGCATGAGTGAAAGGGACTGGATTTCCAAAACCAGCATCACTCCATCCAGCTGTGATGTATATACCAAGGAGAGCTTGATTATGATGCAGTAGGAGGAGTGCAATTAATAAGAAGAAATTACATTAGTGGAGATGTAATACGCAAAGTATTCTACAAAGATTGCAATACTTCCATTCTTGTGTACATGTGAAAATAGACTGAGAAGTGGACTGTGCTTTTAAAGATCTTGCAGTTCAGTTGCTGACAAAGCTCTCCCAGAGGTGTCTGGTAGGCTTTTTTGAGGTTAAGGATGCAAAGTATTTAAATGCCAAGATCCCAAGCTATTGCTATTGTTGTTATTCTGATGTATGGAGAGAAAATGGTGATTATTTAGGGTGGAGGAGTTTTAAAAATCCTTTCCAAGAAATGATTATTGAGGAAGAATGAATCTGTTCCTGATGGGTTAACTCATAAAATACAGATCACATACTTGTGGAGTAGAAATATTGGGAGTATAGAGACAAGAGAGATGGTAAGAAGAAAGAAGAGTCCTTGTATAGACCAGATTTTCTTTCACTTAACCACAGGTGACCGTAAGAAAGAAACCACAACCTAAGTATCTATTTTTCATGATAGCTTAATGAAAGTCAAAAGAGTTGATTCTAGAGATGTTTGATTTACTGTTCCTTTATTGGAACAATTAAAAAAAGCAAATTGGAGCGCTGATTGTGTTTCTAAATCTTTACTTTTCTGCTGTTTTTAAGTTTAACTGAAGTATTCAGTGGTGTGTAGACTTTTCATGTCTGTAAAACCCCTACAGAAACCATATTTCATTAAGATCTGTGGTAGATGAAAAACAATGAAGAAAAGACAAGTGAAACACTGGTTTTTGGGTTTTGCTTCTTAGTTTGTCTTCCTCTGAAGAAAAAATCAATTCGGGTTCATCCAGTTTTAACAATGGACCTGACCGATATCCTTGTTCTGGCTTATTTTTCATGTCCAGCAGGGTTTTTATCTTAACAGTATCTGTCCAAATTTGACTTGAATTATACACATTTTGCAGTCCTGATGCTGTAATTATGTCTGCTAATGCACAGCTCATTGAGACCAAAGCATAGTCTTTTTAGGGTCAGTATTACCCAGTTTAAACTGCTCAGGGTACAGCATAAACAGTAAACTGTATCTTTAGTAGTTTATGGATGTCAGACTATGTTACATGATAATCCAGCCATACATAGATCTTAATGCAGTTTTTGTCAAAATACTTGATTACTTCAAGCTTGATTTCATTGTGTTGAATTCAGTTTACTCATTGCAAAAGCTGTGTTTTTCCTGACTGACTTCAAGCTGTAATGAACAAGCAGATGTAGTTTATTTTATTGTGGGTAGTGATTTGGTAGTTAAGACCTAACACAGTCACAGTTGTTTAGACAACAAACTTCATCTTCATATCTTCTTCTTTAGTATAAGTAACATTGAAATTTGAATAAAGATTGACTTTAATCACTTTGAGGTTAAAAAATTGTTATTTAACATATATTCTATTTCCTAGCAAAACCTTCATTTCTCATATATATAGTAGAGGAATTGCAAAATTATTTATATTATTTGGAATAATGTATATTACTTAAAAGAATATAGATTAAAGTATTTTCCCTTTTTATTTAGCCTACTTCATGTATTTAGTGATTGTTCATGGTAGAAGATAGGTAGTTACAGCAGGCAAACAAAAGCAAAACTGAGGTGAGAGTGGAACAAATTCTACAGCTGACGTGAGAATAAAAAGAAAAGTTCACAACTTTGCACGGCTGTGCCTCAGTCGCACCTCTTTGAGATATGATCATGTAAAGTGTTAACTGCCCTCAATTCTATTGAAACCCATTTGTTGGTCTCTGGCAACTTAGGCGGCTATTACTCTAACACTGCAGCTTGTGTTGAATGAGACATGATAATTGTTTTTATAATCTTGCTTATAGTGTTATGCTCTGTTCTGTTATTACTAGTAATTTGATTTGTAGCATTTAAATAATAAACACACAGGTGAAATTAGGGTGAGGTTATGACTGAAACTCTTATTTCAGCATTGTTAGCAAAACATTTTTCTGCTGTCTATAGCAAAGGTGATTATTAAAAATAATGAGTTTTCCTGTAAAATCAATTTTGCAGACCAAGTTAAAACATTAACAGTTAAGTGCAACAGCATTTAAGTGGCATAAGTTTGTTTCTGTTTCTGCTTATCTCTTGAAGGAATATTTACTGTTTTTGCCATAGTCTCAGAATAATTCATATTAGAGTAAACATTACAGGAAAAGAATGCCATGGCAAAATCTTTCTTAAAGTAAAGGTAAAAATCAATTCATTTTG
The DNA here is from genome assembly GCA_026212715.1 of Elanus axillaris. Taxonomy (NCBI): domain Eukaryota; kingdom Metazoa; phylum Chordata; class Aves; order Accipitriformes; family Accipitridae; genus Elanus; species Elanus axillaris. Next base: position 46,263,126 of record JANZLQ010000001.1, on the reverse strand, counting down.
GCAGCTGTCTCTGTCTTTAGTTTGACGTATTGTACCTAAGCGTGTTAGCTCAGATGGTAACTGTATTACCTACCATTGTACCACATATAGTAATATACATACCAGCATCTCAGTTAAAGACAGGACAACAGCTTGAATTATTTTCTTCAGATAAATTAAGTCTATTTTTGTCCTAAACTTTATACCAGTGCAAAGGATGTAATTAAATCTAAAAAGTTTTGCTCCATGTGTAGATACAGAATCATCTTTAAAATCTTTGGGAAGTTGTAGTGGCACATAAAACTTTTGAGGTCATCTATTTGACTCTACTGCATGCATGTTGACAGTTGCAGTTCTTTAGGAGCTTATCTCAAATGTCTTGTTGGTCTATTTAATTCTTACAAGGAGACTGCAGTATCACAAATTATCAACAGTTATCCCTGTTGGCAGTCTCTGAATGAATGGGCACTGAAACTCAGCTACCTTTGGTAGAAAGAAGAGTGGTCTTGTCAGATCCAATTTCAGGTATGGAGAATTGCTGCTTGTTCTTTCCCTGGTCTGTAGTTAAATAAAAGCTTCAGTGTCCAGATCTGTGTATTTGGCTGCTTTCAAAAATGCTGGTTTTTAACCATGATTTATCATTATAGATGGGATTAGGAAGACAGGGTCTTTGCTCTGCATCCTCACTAAAGCCAGGAGGAGTTACTACCTGATGAACTATTATAAGTGGAGAACCATGTTAGTTATTGACTGGCTGTGTTTCTGTGCACACTTTTAGGTGAGACCAAGTAATTGCTTTCAGATTGGATTTAGCAACCATTTTTCTTTTTCCTAGGACTCTATGGCTTAGGACTGTATTCTTACCTGCTGTGGCATGAAACTGGTGTTGGTTCATCAAAAGGGTAGGGGTGGCATTGTTGCTGTCCCGCTTTAAATAAATGTTAAACATTCTGTCTCTTAGCATTTTTAGAAATTTGTCTACTTTATCAAAAACTGTATTGTTAAACCCAAATGTGACTGTTTAAGTTGTCATCTCTTGGAAAACATCTTTCACCTTCTAAGTAGGGGATGGTTAAGAAAAAAAAGAAAATATCCCTTTGAAGCGTCCCAGTGCTTTGATGTAATGCTGTCAAATTATGCCCAGAACTCAGGTGAAGTCTTAGTGTATGTCTGATTCTGGGAGAACCATGTGAAAAAGGTGAAAAAGTTTGAGGGTACTTTTGTAACTGTTGCTCAAAACCTCATTTCCTTCATTTTGAAAGTACTGGGAGTAGCGGCTGTGGTTAATGCTATCAGACAGTGAGAGCTGCTAGCTATTATTTACTAGTCTTAACCACTTACACTCCTGAGATGCTTTATCGGTCAGCTAAAATTGCAAATAACTCCAAATTACTACAGATCTGCAGTATTATTAGTTTTCTCTTTTGGTTTTTCAGTGAAGTGATAGCTTTATCTTGCAGAAATGATGGATGTAGCTTTATTTCAACATATCTACTGACTGACTGTCTAAATTTGGGTGCTTATATGAATTGTTTTGGTTGGGGGTTTTTTGTTTTGTGGTTTGGTAGGAGTCATGTGAAAGAGCCCACAAGGCTCTTCTTACCCTAACTGAAAAGTTGGGTACCTTTCAGAAAGGAGAAGTAAACAGTGCAATGACGCAGATTGTCGTAAAGAGCTGTTCTTTTCATTGTTTGCAAGAATTCGTTAGGTTTTATATACGCTTCTAGGTTGCTAACTGTCAGCTTTTAAATGCTGCAAGCACAAAATCAGATATGGGTTCAGTGTCGACGTACTGTAGTGTTTTCAGCATTCACTAAGGGTTATTTTTTTTGCTTCATGCTAAAGCCCAAGAGTGTTACATGAACATTTAGTGTGGGATTTGCTAAGCAGATAAGCAGCTTAACTGTGTCACATACACAAACAAACAGAAGATGATAAATTCAGCCAAATCTACTTTTGCTTTCATCTAGATGTACTTTTGGGAGTAGGGTTTAAAAGACAGAACTGCATATGGTCAGGAGTTACATGGACTGTTTTAAATGTGGGAGTTTAGACCTTAGTTTTCAGATGTTTTTATGGCAGTGTTGAACATGGTTAACACATGGCTGTGTTTTTACATGAAAAATGTTGTAGTTGGTAGCCTTTAATAGACACAAACATACCTGCTTTATGTAAGTTATTGAGGGCTTTGCTTTTATCATGCATTGTATATTACTGCAGCTGTTCTAGTTCAGTGTGCTGAAAGCTTTTTTTTTAATAGGTTTAATGTTTTTATTCAATTTCTTACTATAAAACCTTAATTTGCAGAAGCACATCTCATAAATCAGTGATTCTTTAAATATAGAATTGACCATAGTGCCTCCTTTGTAACAGAATATGCCATAAATTGAAATGAGGAGTTTATCTTGTTTCCTTTGCTGTTTCTTTTTGTGTAATAAACAATTACTGATTTGCACTTTCCTCTGTTTAGGCAAATACAATAATCAAGTGTTCCTAAGAGAAGAGATTCATCCTTCCAGGTGTCCAGAAAGTAACAGAGTCAGGAAAAACTAACCTAAGATTCATTATTTTATCTTCTTCTTATAGACCTCCACTAGTCAGGCAATCTTCTGCCTTCAGTCTGGTATTTGTCAGCTTTTCCGAGAAACACTTATTCACAAGGGATTTGTGGAAATTCAGACTCCCAAAATCATTTCAGGTATTGTATATGTGATCCAGCAGCTACAGATCTGCTTCTTTTACAGCTGCTTAGCGTACCTATCTGCCAAAAATTTAGTAAGTTTTTATTTTAAAAAGATAAAAGTTCTATTTCTAATTTAGACGCAACATAGCAAACTTCTTCTAGCAGGTATCAGAGTTGTTCTTTACTCTTCTCCTGACTTTGGATGTTTAAAGAATGACAAGACAAATATATATACCTGATTTATGTACTCTGCAGTGCAGTTAAAGTTTTAATTTGGTTAAATACAGATGTCTTATGATCATATACATTGTTCTTCAAATCAGTGTTCTCAATGTTGAACACTGCCAGTTCCATTCCCAGTATCAAAAATACTAATTTAGATTAACAGCAAGTTCCACCATAAAGGAGTTGCAACAAACGTATCGTGGTATAAAATATGATGTCATTTCTTTAGCAATGAGCATATGGCTGAACTGAAGGCGGTAGATCATTTTTCTGAAAGTGTGGCATAACAGCTTCAGCCCAACTAAAAGTCTAGAAATGTAGATTTTGCTTCTAGTTCTGTTGTTGACCTGCTGTATTGTTTTCAAAAGTCAAATTACTTGATTTACTGGTGGATGTTTTTCTTCCATCTTACTGGTGTTCTTTGAGGTTTTGTTGATGTTGCCAAGACATACAGCATGGAAAATGTAGGGCAGAGTTTTTGTAGTATTCTCATTGTATGTGCATTCATTACATGCATACATTTTGCCTACTGAATTTTATACTTCTGTCTTTATATTTTTGAAGACATCTCTTGATTGAGATTTAAAAGGACTTTTAAACAAAATACATGTAAACAGTTACTCTTCGAACATGGAAAGTACCACTGAACTGTAAGATGAGGTAGCTTTTTTCCTGGAGAGGCAATTGAAACAGCACGAATTACTAAAGACTCCCAAGTAGTTTATTTACGTAGGACCTTTGAGGAAGTGTGCTATTCTTACTGTGCAGTGTACCACTGAAAGCAAGCAAGCAAGCAAGCATCCTATTGTTTGGATGAGATCATATTTTGTAAAAATAACTAAGTTAAGTCGATTTAAATCTCATAGCTAGTCTTAAGATTTTAGATTTTAAAAATTACCTATATTCAGAAATACTCACTGAAACCATTTCAGTGGGAGTAGTGGTAATGAAAGAAAAGAAACATTAATCTCTGGAATGGTTAGTAATAATAATAATAATTAGTACTTTACCTAGAGTTATCTAAACATTACAACTTCCACAGATTATTAACTAATCTTTCACGCTGGCATGCTTTTGTTAGCAAGTTAGGCAACTATAACTTTCATACCATACACTGGGGAATGGAAAGGTAAAGTGACACAGCCGATAGTTTTGGTAGGCAGGTTGCAGTAAAGGATTCAAATTCAAACAACCAAGTGTTCTTGGTTCCTATTCTCTCAAAGTAACCGCCTACAAAAACTGCCTCAAACTGAGAAAAAGCTTTACACCTTTGGCATATGTCCTCGGTAAATCTAGTTTTGGCTCCAAGAGAGATGCCTGCAGTTAGAGAGGATGGTCCTGGCAAAACAGGATATGCGCTTTCATCTCGGCCTCTGCAGTTAACCCGTGGAAGCCTGCGTCACTGATAAAGACTGGTTTCCACAGCAGTGTTGGGCTGCAAGTAGATGTGGTAATACAAGCATACATCCTCTGCTGTTCTCACTCTCAGATGAGGGACGGGTGGGAATAGTAACATTTTAAACTACCCCAACTAAATCTGCGGATTTGCAAGACTATGTGTGACAGTCCTGAGCTGCAAAACTTCCCTTAGCGTTAATAGCTGCAAATATATCTTCTTCCTCTAATATACTTTGAATAAAAAAATCTCCTGATCTCTAAATGTAAGACCAGTAGTCTATCACTCCACCTCTGATTTATTTTTTACATTTTTATTTTAATAATTACTGCAAGCATTTGCTTTTCAGCTGCCAGTGAAGGAGGAGCCAATGTGTTTACTGTATCATACTTCAAAAGCAGTGCCTACCTGGCTCAGTCCCCACAGCTGTACAAGCAGATGTGTATATGTGCTGACTTTGACAAGGTTTTTTGCGTTGGGCCAGGTAAGAAGAGTGTTGGTTTATCCACAGTGTGAAGTGTGCAGTGATGGCTTTTAGCAGCTGTGGTACAAATAAGGTAACACGCACACTGAAAGCTTTGAATGGTTTCACTTAGTATAGTTTCACTTACCAAACACAAATTTCATTTGGGGTGACTAATGAGAGTAAAGCTGATAGAGAAGTTGCTGGAACAAAACTAAAATGCTGAAATAAGCATGGAGTACTTTTCTCCAGTGTCTGCTGTTCTGTGAGGAGAAGGAATAGAGTTGCATTGGAAATTCATGATATGATGTAGTTAGTAAAACATGGAACAATACTGTGGTTACTGAAACCATAGTTTCCTATTAACCATGCCCAGTAGTTGCCTAGTTGCCTTTAGTTGCCCAGTAGTAAGCAGTTAAAATAGGCAAGCTAGGTTTTATGTGCTTCAGATTGCATATTAACATACACTTACCCTTGCTTTTGTATATGTACCAAACAACTTTACTTAGAAAACGCATACTTTTAACTGGGCTGTCAGTAAATAATAAAAAATTAGTAATTTCCAGTCTCATGCTCTCTTTCTCAAAAGCTGATAGGACATGGCCTCTTTAGGTGGTAATACAGCATTTTTTTTATAAGACCTCAAAGACAGGTTTAAAGATACATAAGCTGGAAATGCTGGAGAACAAGTCAATAACAGCTTGTAAAATAAAAAAAACCCAAGTAATTCAGAAGATGTTAAATTTCTTGTTAATTAGTATAAAATCAGTCATGGTTTGTAAGAAGACCTGTTTATATTAGACTCATATATCTGAAAAAAACCCAAACCCACAGAACATACACACGTGCACAAGTTGATTTCCTCTGAAAAAGGCAGTTTTCAAATATGAAAGTTCGTATGTGCCTGGAAACTTGTCTGTTTTTTCCACTTGTGTCTGTTGGTCTGACAAGAGATACTGCCTCTCTACAAGTCTTGTCTGTCTTATACCCTTTGAGCACCATAGCTACAATAATGCTGTCACTGTTGTTATAAATGATGCTCTGAGGCAGCTAGTTTTCTTTTTGTTTTTCAGTGAGAATTGTCATGTCTAAAGACAGCATTGTCTGCCTGATCCAAATGCTGATGTGATTGATTGTCAGTGTTATTTTTCAAAATGGAATGATAATTTCAGGTCAGTTAGAATTTTTGTTGTTTAATTTTACAGTATTTAGAGCTGAGGACTCCAATACACACAGACACCTGACTGAGTTTGTTGGTCTGGATATTGAAATGGCTTTTAACTATCACTATCATGAAGTGGTGGATGAGATTGCAGACACCTTGGTGCAGATATTCAAGGGTCTTCAGGAAAGGTAATGAGAGCATTTTCCATTTCATGAGCAACTTCATTTGTTGGAGATTTCTTTCACAGTGGTATGAAATGGGTAAGCATTTTATCCTCAGCTTGTCAGATAATCATATGTAATCTGATTTACAGCAGAACTTCAAACATTTTTGCTTTGCTTTTAACTATTTCTTTGTCCCTGACTCTTAAAGTTCATTCAAGCCAGAGTCCAGTAAACTATTTTTAGCCTGACTTGCATGTCCTAGAGTATGCTAACTTGCACTAAGAAAAACTTGTTTACTATTGAATGGACTTCCTAACGGAAATGATCCATCATTAATTTAAAACATCCTTCTCTTTGTGCCACTACAGGTAGACTGATTGTTCCAATTTGAAATGAATATTTACTATCTAAGAAAGTTTTTCTGAATTAAATTTATTGTAACAGCCTGCATCTCTGCTATGAAAGGAGCAAAGATGATTTTCTATTATTCACAGTCTAACTCATTAAAAATCCAAGCCAGAAGTTTAGGAATTGCTTTTCATTTACTTACAAATTAGACTATCTTGTCAGCAGAAATGCAAATCTTTTCATCTGCTAGAAGGAAATTTCTCTTTTGTATTTGAAATAGGATATTACTCAAATCAAAGAAAAACCCAGGTAAATATTACAAATCGAAGGGATGATTTCTCAATGTCTTTACTGTGAAAATTTGGCCTAGTCAATTATTTCTTACAAAAGAAATAGAACAGAATTAATAGTAAAATATTAACATGTATATCACTGAAGCAGATGCATTAACTTACATGAAACATTTCATTAGGATTGTACAGAATTTCTCCAAAAGTCGCTCTAAAAGTTTGTTTTATGTTGCAAGAGGGACCTCTTGTGGCAAAATTGTATTACCATTGCAAAACCATTATTAGATGCAAGAAGAGTACATTTCTTGATTATTTTTTATTTTGCTTCTGTTCTTGTTACTTCTATATAGATTCCAAACTGAAATTCAGACAGTGAACAAACAGTTTCCATGTGAGCCATTTAAGTTTTTGGAGCCAACTCTGAGGCTGGAATACCGTGAAGCTGTGGCCATGCTTCGAGAGGCTGGTGTTGAAATGGGTGATGAAGAAGATCTGAGGTACCTGGGCAGTACAAAAATGTGTCAGAGTCTTGTGAAAGTGGTAGTAAAGTGCCAGTTTTGTACTGTGCAACTGACGGCCCTCGAGAAGAAAACACAAGCTTTTAGAGGAATAAACAGTACTCATATCCAGATCTCTTGACAAATAAATGGATGTGAAAATAGTCCTTTCTTTTAACGTAGACTATATGTACAAAGTCTGAAATCCAAAAGAAAATAATCTACAACATAAAGTGAGAGTAACTTCAACCTTGTAAGGAAAAGAAACATTTGTTTTTCTAACAATTGCAGACCTTCATGTGAATTGTCACATCTTTGAGTAGGATTAAACAAAAAGATTCTTCAGTCTTAAAGTCTTTCTTTTCAGTAACACCTTCCTATTTCTTCTTTCCAGGAAAATGATTAAGCAGCATGATTGCATTCCCACTGATTTACTGAAAGATGGGTTTAATTAACTGTATATAAACTTTTCTGAAGACACTTAATAAATCAAAACATTTCTGTTCTTTCCCATAATATATCCGTTATGATAATGTCTAATTTTACAGTTAAACTATCTGTGCATCAAAGAAGTTTCAATCGTAAGAGTTTGATAGAGCAAAATAACTTCCTCAGCAACTGCTTATGGTGTTTCTCACTTATAGTGCCTAAGAAGAAAGGGCTGCTTAAGGTATATGCCAATAGGAAATACAGTACACAATTCTTCAGTAGTCAGAATCTGATGACTAGGAAGTAGTTACATTAAGAGCAAGAATATCTTAAGGTATCAGTTAATTTAAAGGATTTCTAGGATCAATACAAAATATTTAGGAACAAAAATAAATATACTTTATTTCTGAAATTTCTGTCTGCATAATCCAAAACATTCAGAAACAAGTGCTATATTTTCTAAAGGGCAGGGTGCAGCAGATCTGTAGCTTGAAATCTTTTTAGCTTTAGGAAGTATATAATCAGGACAAGTTTAAATCACTTTATTTTAATGGTGATAATCTTTTTTTAGCACACCTAATGAAAAGCTCCTGGGACGCCTGGTAAAGGAAAAGGTAACAATTATTTTAGAATAAATAAATTTGTCATTGAATCTGAAACCTGATGTCATCGAGTCATTGGGTTGGTATAAATGCCTGCTTCATGTAAAACAACTTTATACACTCTGATTGAGAACACAGTATCTCAGAACATCAGAAGTTGCGAAGAGTTTGTGATCAGCATATGCATTTTTTAATTGTCTGACTGCATTCCCATTTTGCTGCTGCTTATTTAATCTACTGGCAGTTTTATCATTAATAAGCTGTTTCAAGCCATTTTCAATCTTTTAGATTTATTTCTATCATCTGTTATACTGAGTACACCAAACAGGATAGAACGTTCCAAAAGCAGTTCTTATGATAATAAAAAAAAATACCAAATCAGATTCTAACTAAACCTGTAGAAGAACATGAGATCTTTGGCAAAAAAATAAGTACCTGTTACTACAGCAAGGCATTTTACTGCTGAACATTTGTAAGTTTACAGTAGAAGTAGTTTTGGAAAACTGAAAAAAACAATACACCACTTCTATAGATATCTATTATTTTTTAAGATAATACTGTCAAATTTGTGGAAAGTTATTGGAAGAACTTTATTTTATTTTAAAGATGCACTGGTTGTGTCTTCCTCTTGTAATTTGTTCTTTACATAATTTTCTCTTGTACTAACTGTTTTAAATTACGTTCTTTCAGTATGACACGGACTTCTATATTCTTGACAAATATCCTCTTGCTGTGAGGCCTTTTTATACAATGCCAGACCCAGTAAACCCTGTAAGTAAAATTCTTTGTTGTTGTCAATGGGGTTTTTTTGTAGTTTAAATTATTCCATGTAGGCATAATTTGACAAAATAGATATTTATATCATCTGCCGTTATAATTAAAATTCTGATAAAAAGATTAGGTCAGTGTTACATGACTTGTAAAATGTTTACATTTACTCTTTACTGGTGAAAACATACCAGAAAGAAACAAATCTAGCTAAAACTGGGAGATCTTTGTAAAGAGATCTCCATGGTCAGAGCACTGCTGCCATCAGCGAAAAGAGGCAAAAACATTCTTCTAGGGCAACAGGCACTTTAACAGAAAAGATGCTTTTTTACATTGTTAGAAATTCCTCAGTTTGTTCCTAAATCCAGGGTAAATATCTTTAGAGCATCTTTTGCTGGGATAACTACATGCACGTGTAATGGTTTTTCAAAGGGCATGTGGATCAGCTTCAGTTTTTTAAATCAACTCCAGTCTAATGAGAGGAGCGAAGGGGCTGTAATTCCCAGGCAGACTCCAAATATATTGCACTCTTACTGCATGACTTTGGATATCATAAGTGAACTGAGAGGTGCATATTTGCCACCTAAGGATGGAACAGCTCTAAGTAGGAAATAAACTTATCTTTGTTTTTCCAGAAAAACTCTAACTCTTATGATATGTTCATGAGAGGGGAAGAGATCTTGTCCGGAGCTCAGAGAATTCACGATCCTCAGCTGCTGACAGAAAGAGCCCAGCATCATGGCATCGGTAACAAGTCAAACAACGTGAAGCTGAATTTAAAAGAATATAAATCATGATTGGATTTGTTTCCTTTTGAGGAGGAATTTGGGGTAGAATTTGTTGTATGGCAGTAGTGCTAAAATCACAGTACTGTTTCATTCTTAATGTTAATCCATCTAATTCTGTTTAACCATTTTAATCTAGAGTGGTGGTATGAAGAAACTACTTAGTTCCCCAGCAACACCTTCATGAAAAGGAATTGTTTTGAGGACTTTAGAGAGAATGTAATGCAGGAAATTCCTTCAACAGAATAAGGGTAGACAAACAAGTCTCATTTGTTTGTGCCTCTCTGTACTCTCACAAACTTTTTACAGAGTACCCTAGCAGAGTCTTGGTTGGCTGTCCTTTTTAAATATTGAACTGAGAGCAAATAAGCAAGTATTGTCTGTTGGTGGAATTAAAAAAAAAAGACAACTCAGCAGGGACAAGGCCAGCAAGTAATAGAAGGGTAAAAAGAGTAAATGAGGTGGAGATCACAAGAGTAAAATGTAAATTAAAATTATGCTTTCAGTGAATGGCAAAGTGAAGTGGTAGGTACACAGTAGCAAAGAAGGAGTAGCTCACACTTTAGCAAGATGGGAAAATAGTTGCTAAAGCTTCACTTTCTCACTGCAGTTTATTTAGGAAGTCACAGTTTTCTATAAGTTACAATGAAAAGTTGGGCCTAGCTCTTACTCAGTTCCAGAACTTCTTCCCTGATTAAGTTATTAACAAAATTATAAAACAAAACTGTTTTAGTCATAATTTCTAGGTAGTCCTGGGTAATTTTTATGTTTAATGAGTAGAACCCCACTGTTAGTTTGTAAGTTAAATTGGTACATTTTTTCTTGTGTTTGCAGTCCTCTAGTCACTTGTATGTTTGGCTTGGGGTTCATTAAGCAGGTGAGAAACATACCTTTTTCCTCTCTAGATTTGGAGAAAATAAAGGCTTACATTGATTCCTTTCGTTTTGGTGCACCTCCACATGCAGGTGGTGGAATAGGTAAGTATCCGTATTTTATTTTTTTCTGTGTTAGCCTGAGCTTAATTTAAACTGCTCAGTCTCAAGCAGGGTTCAATATAAAATTAAAGCAGCCTTGTTAGGTAAACGTGTGGGGCTGTTTATCCTGGAAAATTTAAGGAGATAAGCTAAAATGTAAGGATTATCGTAAAATAAATAGGCAAAATATTAATGGCACAGTCTGGTAAGTTTAAAAAGTAGGTGATCACAAGAAAAAATGCTGATTTATTAGCCAGGCATATCACTTGCAAATTTGACCAATGAGGAAGATTTAAGGAAGCAAGAAAACACTGTATGATCTATGGCTTTATCATAGCCTACTAATAACGAAGCCACTGGTCTCTTACTGCTTTTGATGAAGCTGTTCTGCAGTGAGGAGAGGTAAGTGCTCCTGTTTTATTCAGTGATTTGATTGAATGTCACTGATCAGTTTGGCTGATGCTAATTGTTTCGGGAAAGGTATTGAGGCTTCGTGTCTTGGGTGTGAGTATTTTTCATATTAAAATGAAAAAAAGATAGGTTTTAGGCATCTTAATGATAACAGTTTACAGTTACACTCATTGTTTTCATTAGCAGGATGAAATCTAAGCATATGGAAGTAGGACACTTTGTAGGTCCTGATCAATAAACACAATTTCTTTGATTCAGCCTTTCTGTATTTGCCTGACTTCTGTAAAGTATATTTAGTACATTTTCAGCATGTTCTCGGAACAACTTCCTAAGTATGCCTTCAGTAAATGCATTAGATCTGCACTATGCTATTGAGACAATTGTTTTGAAATGCCTACAAGATATAAGCATCGATGATGATGTAGTACTTGTGAGCAGAGGAGATGCAGCATTTGCAGATGACCCAAAGTCATTTAGGCCCGTCAGAACTGACATCAAGGAAGCTGAAGCTACATCTCTTCTGCAGAGTAAATGCTCTTCATGGCACATCCCAGAGGTCAGGCAAAGTACCAGCCAAACAGGAGATGCTGTGAGAATTAACACTAGTTTCTAGCTGTTTCAGATGAAAACCTTAACAAAGGAGAGCAGTATATGAAAGCTAATATGCATATGGGATTCATCTCAGCATGGCATGGGGTGCATATGTAGCCCCATGGATTAGAAAGTCCTTCCATGTTCCACAGTACACACATACATAACCTCTAAGATTTCAGGAAGAAAGAACACAATGACCAGTGAAATATTTATTATCATAAAGATCCCAGCAGATAGTTACATGGGTATGTGTTGCTGGATCTACATTTTTGTACTCCAGAGGGTTTGGGGTAAAATTCCTCAGCTGTAGGTTTTTACTGTAGTTGCTTATGGCACTTAGTGTCTCTTACTCCGAATCTGTTAAGACTGGTTTGGACTATACTTCTGTTACTGTATTCAAGATACAGTTCTCCTGATTACCCACCTCTCATTTCAATTTTCTACACAAACTTTCTTTAAAGTCCAAAGTGATTCAGAGCAGGGTTGAGTCTCTAGGACTATTGCTTATTGATACATGTTCCAAATAAAGTCTGTATCATGGCAGAAGGCACTGTATGCAAAATCCCTAATTTTTGGTTCTAGCTTCTTTCTGTAGTAGGACGTCCTAATGCATACATCTCAGTCTTTGGTCACACTGCTGTGTGAGGCTGGCTGTAGGTATAGAGTACCTTTAGCTTCCAAAGAGTTTCAAACAAAAGACTGACTATACTGATAATTTTTTTTCCATTTGTTGTAGGGCTGGAAAGAGTAACCATGCTGTACCTAGGGCTGCATAATGTTCGTCAGACCTCCATGTTCCCACGGGATCCCAAACGACTGACACCCTAACATGAGCTGCTTTTGAAAGTTTGAGATGATTTGCCCTGCAAATATGATATGATTGAAAGCATATCCCCTGCTATTGATGAACCTCTATTGATGTGAGCGTTATAATATGCAATTAAAAAAAAGAACATCTCGTTTACTGAAGTGCCACAATTTTTTTTATCCTTAGCTGTTTATTTAAAGGAAAGTATTTTCATGGATCAAGACTCTTTGTATTAGGAACTGTGCACATTTTTAATGCAAATGTAATACTTTTGAGTTAGTATTCTTAGTGTCACATTAAATTGAGTGATGTTTCTAAACATCTTAGTAAATTATGCAATAAAAATTCTGCAGTTTTAACTTATGTCAGCAAGATGGAATATTCTGAATTACAGAATTGGCTCAAAGCGAAAATAACTGGATGCTTGCAATTTGAAAATCAGTAGGAAACCAGCCAATGGTTAATTTACATGAGTGTAAGGTAGAGAAGCAGGTGAAAAGAGCATTCTTAACAAAAAGGCTTCATATGAAATTGTGAAAATAGATTGCAATAAATCTCTCAAAGTAAATTAGATAAAATATCTCTTTCTGGTTTTTGCTTTGTATCCTCACAAGATAATCATGAACCAGTAAGGGTTGGGGTTTTGGTTTTTTTTTAAAATGATGCAATAACTGCCTAAAGTTTAAATCTATTTCCTTTCTATCTTCCCCTCCCCCCCTTTTTTTAAACTTGTATACAAGCCATAGGCTTGTTCTTTATTTATATTACTATCTGAGAATGGATAGAAGGTTACACACACTCATGGAATACACAAGGGATATATAATATTCTCAGAAAATAAACGGACGGTGAGTTTGGGAGCAGGTCATGGGTTTTCCTGCCTGACCCAGCCTCTAGGATAACAAACAAAACAAATCAGCAAGGATTTCATGTATCTATTGCCAATGAAAGAAAAGCAAATAATGTAAGCCAACCTATTTCAGTTTTTTTTTTCATTTATAAATGCTGTGAACAACCCAGCTGTGTACATTTAGAGAAATTGGGTGTTTCTGTAAGGCAGAGTACTTCTAAAATTCTTTATCTAGACATCCTTTTTTCTCAAATGAATCACTTGAACCTCCTTAATTTGCGGTGATGCACAAAGCTACTTCTCTTCCTCCTCCTCTGAACCCAAAGAATGTGCCCTGCATTTGGAAAGGAACCAGTGTATTTGAAAATTCCTTTTATGGACTGATGGTTGTTTTTCAAATTTAAAATATTTTTCTAAGTGTGGGTGCCAAGGAGCAAAATTCCTTACTTGGGCACTGCAATAGAGTTACTCTAATATTCATGCATATTTGTAATTCCTAACTTAATTTTTGCTTAACATTTTACATGATAAAGCTTTCAGGAGGAGGTATGGTTTAGGCAGTCTGTGTTATTGTTGCTACCTTGATTTTTAAATGTCAGAGAAGTCACATATTGGTTATGCTACAAAAAGGTCAGTGAGGCTGTGTATAAATTGTGCAGAATTTCACAAAAGGGCAAATCATCTTTTGCAGCTGCCATTGAACAAGACTTAATTTTAATGTGTTGTGATGAGTTCTCCATTAGAAAACAATCATACTAAAGGTCAGTTAGGTAAAGTACTGGAAATGTAAAAGTTAAACTTTGTTTAGAAGTCAGACAATTCAAGGAATAACATACTTTGCAGCTTTGCTTCTGACTCTGTTGTAATTAATTTACCATGGAGTCTTCCCCAAATTACTAACTTTAAAATCTTAAGGTGTACCCAGTTGTACTTTACAAAGTTAAGTGGATTATATCATCGCAGACTCACTACTGATTAATCCAAGTTTCAAAACACTTGTTTATTCAGCTAAGCAAAATTACTGACTTACATTTCATGCCAACAACAAAAAAATACTCCAAGAACTATGTTTCTTGCTTGCTCCAGATTCAGCAGCAAATATGTTCCTGTAACAACTGTGCTTATCCCAGTTCTGTTAAGAGTTATTTGAGCTCATGCTGTAGTTTGATTTATTCACAGTAGCCGCCCGAGAACAAGAATTTGGATGGAGACCCTGATTCCTTTGTATGCAGAATCCTTTCATGCAGCTTTTCTTAGCCAACTGAAAATAATTATGATCATAAATCAAACTGCAAAATGCATTTGTCCTGAATGTAATCTTAACAAGATACTTTAGCAGGAGCTGTGCATTGTTAGAACATAGTTTGAAACCTTGCAAATAGTAACTTCAGAACTTTTGTGTTGCTTTGATAGGTAGCAACTCTGGTTTGATAGTTCTGGAAGTCAAACTTGTATAGTCCTTTATTTCCAGTAACTTGCAGGAAGTTTAGCATTTTATATGGAGTTCACAATCCTGCTGCTTCTCCACAACTTAAAATGTTTGTGGGGTTTTTTTTTTCCCCTTTCATGATATATAAATGGTAATTACAATCATGCAATTTTTAAACTAAGGAACTATAAATGATACTGGTAAGGAATAGCCAGAGAGTCTTCTGCTTAAAACAAACACAAAGCTTCACTTTGCTTCTGAAGTTTAACTACAACATTTTCCTATGAAAACCCATCTGTTTTCATTGAGCTCTCTGAATCTGCCCAGCAGGAAAGAGGACTCAGGCTGTGCTCTTGGAAGCAAAGTGCAGGACTGGTTCCCCACACCTGTTGGGGGTTAACCCTGGGGGACAGCTCAGCACCACACAGCTGCTTGTTCCCTGCCCATGGGAGAGGGGAAGAGGAAAGGAAGAGTAAAAGCAGGGAAACTTTGTGCTTCCATCCCAGGCCAGTTAATTCCAGGTGTATTGGACACCCCTCCACATGAAAGCAAACTGGCCTGCGGTCTGCTGCCAAAGGGATGGAGGAGAAGGCGTTGGCAGTATTCATTGTGGCACACCACTTGACTGCCTTGGACTGCAAAGTCACCAAGGTAGTTCTACTATTTTCTTATTTTCTTTGGATTTAAGGGAGTGTGTAAGCACAGGATAAATTGTAAACAGTTGGGCAGTTTTTCTTGTACTTTGCCACCTCTTCAGCCCTTAGCTGTCTTCAAAAGGAAAAAAAAACACCCTCACAAAGCTGTAATTAATGTACCCAAGTACAACAATCTGCATTAAAGCAATACCAGCTTTCAAAAAAAGACTAACCCAGCCAGAACCTCTACTCTGACCTCTGCAGTGAGCAATGAGTGAACCAAGTGTACTAAGAATCAGCTCTGCACAACAAACCAAATCGCCAGGCAGCCTTTACCATTTTGCAATTAAGACTCTGTTCACAGTATGGCAAGTACACCGTAACATGAAATAACACTACTGCAGGAAGCTTGGGCTGCTAGTGCTTCATAAAGGGTTTCAGAACTGAGAAAGAGTCAGCCCTTAGCTACCTTAATTACAGCACAATTCCCGGTTTAGGCAGAGAGTAACGACTTTGCAGGTGGCAGAGCAATTCTAAGCAGTTTTTCATAGATACTGAAACAGTTCCCGCTGGCACACATCATGTGCTACCAGCTGCTCTTCAGTCACGGCTGTCACCCACGGCATCGCCTGGCAGAAGTTACCTCGTACCATCCTACCCGTCAGCGCAACAAAAAAGGCGCCAAGTGGCCAAGCTAAGGCCTGGCCCTGACCCTGACTTCACCCCCCAGCGGGCACGGACGTGCTGGTGGGACGCCCTCCTCCACCACAGGTTTTACGTTCTCCACAGCTTCTCCAAGTTTACTGACAAAACCACCCCCCC
>JANZLQ010000001.1:46167762-46246612 GCA_026212715.1 Elanus axillaris | reverse complement strand
GGCCCAGCGGTTGCAGAAGGCCCGGCGCACGCCTGAGGGAGCTGGGTGCTGACGTCACCGGCCAGGGCGGGCGCCCGCGCGTGGCTAACGGCCGCTCCGCGAGACGAGCCCGCCCTCAACGCCGCCGCGCCCCTCGCCTTTGGCGCGAAAACGTCTGCCGGGGCAGCGGGAAGCGGGAAGCGGGAGCGGCGGGGCGGGGCTCTCTGCGGGACGCCGGCCGCCGATTGGCCGGCGAGGCGGAACGGCGGCGCACGTGGGGTGCGCCGTGGCGCGAACCGCTGTGGGGCTGAGGCGGCAGCGGCCGGGATGGATCTGGCGGTGGCGGCGGCGGGGGACGGGGGCGCGGCGCAGCAGCACCAGCAGCTCCGCGATGAGGTGGCCGAGAAGTGCCAGAAGTTGTTCCAGGACTTCTTAGAGGAGTGAGTGAGAGGGGCCGGGCGGACAGGGCCACCAGGAGGCGGCGGGCCGCTAGGAGCCTCAGAGAGGGGGCCGCCATTTGGGTGAGATCCTGTCAGGGTCCTGCCCCTCGTGTTTCAGCCAGAAAAGCTCTCCCGTCGTCTGGGCCCACCACTGAGGCGCTGCTCTGCCGCGAGGGGCGTAGGAAGGGAGCGCGGCGCTCCCTTGGCTGGCAAAATCCTTCCCAAGCAGCTTTCGATGGGACTTCTGTTAGGTGCGTTTGGCCGCTTTTACCGAAGTTTTGTGACAGCCAGGTTGAAAATCCCTTTTGTGGCTTGGTTGTTAGACCTTAATACGTCTGACTCCCCAAATTTTGTCTCCCGAGGGACCTTTCAGCAGCAAACAAGGACACCGTTAACGTCGCCCTGAGGAATGCAAAACAAAACCCGTTTTGCTGGTGCAGAACAGTTAAACCGTAAATAAAATTATGTGTGGCAAACCAGCTGTATGAAATGCGGAACCAATGAGTCTGTGCTGGGGTGTTCATAGAACAGATGTAGCAAGGGGGGTGGAAGGAGAAATATTGTTGGAAAAGATGTTTGCAAGGGACTATGGGATGCCATTGTTCTCTTGCACACTCCTTACTTAGAATATGCGATCCTTTTCCTCTCTGTCTCTCCTGAATTCAGAAGTATTCAATTGCAGCCTGATAGGTAACTGTGAAACGTTTTCCTGAACCACTTTCAGGTTCCAGAACAGCGATGGGGAGGTCAAATACTTGCACGATGCTGAAGAACTGATTCGGCCAGAGCGGAACACATTGATCATAAGCTTTGCGGATTTGGAGCAGTTCAATCAGCAGCTCTCTACCACTATTCAGGAGGAGTTTTACAGGTAAAGTGTAGAGATTACCTGAAAGCTGAGCAATGCTGCAGTCTCAGGCCCATAATGTCTTAAGTGTTATGTAAAAAAGAGCCTTTCTGTATCCTGAAAACATCTATATTTAAGAATTACTTTTTTTTTACTGCATCAAAACTTATTTCTTAGTGGATTCCTCTCTGGAAACCATTAGTTAACTAGGCAATTGCATTTATTGTGGTAAATAAGTAGATGGTCAGTACAGGAATACAGAATAAACAATAGAACTTATTGCTCTGCAAATATTTTATTGAGCCAGTGGCTTATTTTGAGGATCTACTTCTTAATACAAGGATAAAAGTGCCATAAAATGAGACTTTTTAAAGTCCATTTTCAGACAGCAAAGCAAATGATGTTATTATGCATTAACCTCATATTTAGCATGTTTAGTTTAGTTTTTGTGTGTTCTTACATAATGTGGCAGTAAAAATAGCTGGAAATGTATGATACAAGCCTTTGATGTAGTCTAAAGCAAAGAAGGCATTTTCATAGCTTCTGTAAAATTTGAACTTATTTTCTGTATTTCAGGGTTTACCCTTACCTCTGCCGAGCAGTGAAGACTTTTACCAGAGACCATGGAAATGTTCCTTCAAACAAGGACTTTTATGTTGCATTCCAAGATCTACCTACCAGACACAAGTAAGATGATTATCAATTTCAGAAACTTCTGCATTTTTGCTACTGGGAAAAAAGTATCAAAGCATACTGAAAACATTTTTGTTATATAGCATGAAATGTACAGTTGACCAGTACAATAGTGAAGAAGTTTCCTGATCTTGTGCAGGATATTTTATGAAACAGTTTTTCATTCGAGAATCAAACTCAGATACTTACATTCATCATATTCCACAAACAAATGTAGCTTCTCTTATGTAAAAAAATGAAATAAATGTGTTGCTTTTGAAGTACCAGTGAAGTAACTTTTGCATTGGTTTGACCTTTGGTATTAATCTAGAAGTTTATGTAAAATCATAAAATAAGAATATATTCTAGTAACTTTGTTTCCTTTGTCTGTTACAACTATTCTTTAGTCACAGACTGAATGAAACTATGTTGTGTCATAGTACTTGGGTAGTACCCTGGGCATAAAAACGCCGACTCCACTTAAGAATTTAATCCATGTTAATTTCTGTTTTAAACAGAATTCGAGAGCTGACATCAGCAAAAATTGGCTCACTGATGCGTATCAGTGGACAGGTGGTACGTACCCACCCAGTCCATCCTGAGCTAGTAAGTGGAACTTTCCTGTGCCTTGACTGCCAGACGGTGATTAAAGATGTGGAACAGCAATTTAAATACACGCAGCCAAACATCTGCAGAAACCCAGTCTGTGCCAATAGAAGGAGATTCATGCTGGACACAAATAAATCAAGATTTGTTGATTTCCAAAAGGTACAGTGGTGAGGTTGGGGGACGACAACATTGATGTTCCTGTGGTAGTTGAAAGGTGTTGTTTATACTGCTACACATTGAAGACAGTTAATTGTGGTTCTGTCAACATCAAGACCTCAAGACAAGGCACTGGAATTTCTGCAAATGGTTTCTTTCTGTCTATGGAAGGCTTATGTTTAAGCGTGGTAAATTACGAATAGTATCAAAGCAGTTTTGTGGCATGATGTTTATTGTGTAAGCCAGCCACTGAAAACCCACATATTCAAGCCATTGTTAGTCTCGTGTTGCAGGTACATCATGTGTAGTTGTTTTATATGAGTACAAAAAGAGGTGTCCTTTAGTATCTGCAGCGTTTTGCTCTTCCAGATTGATTTACTCTGCCAAATCCTCAGCACTTCACATCCTGCAGTAATATTTTGTCAGTCACATTAAATGGACTCTTCAAGTTGCTTTTCCTAGCCCTCAGAACTGTCATTGTGGCCCCTGTGTATCCTCTTAAGTTTCCCCAAGGCTCCTGAGATACTGATTAGTGAAGGGATTTTTGGTTTTGTCTTATTGTAAGAGGGATTTCACGATCGACATGTGTGGCAGCAATCAAATGCTACTTACTATATTTATTAGCAGCTTAGCTTTTGAACCAGTTTCAGATTTGCTGATGTCTGCTAAGTGATTAATATTCTCTCCCTGCCCAGGTTCGCATTCAGGAGACGCAGGCCGAGCTCCCGCGTGGTAGCATTCCTCGCAGCGTGGAAGTGATCTTGCGTGCAGAAGCAGTGGAGTCTGCTCAGGCAGGTGACAAATGTGACTTCACAGGGTCACTGATTGTTGTGCCTGATGTGTCCCAGCTCTCAACACCAGGTTGGTTGCTACCAGTCATGACCTTGATGACATGTCCTTCCTGCTTGTTCTGGGAACTGCTGTTCTGACTCCCACCCTAATGGCAGGGGTGCGCGCAGAAACCGGCTCCCGGGTGAGTGGGACAGAGGGCTATGAAACCGAAGGCATCCGAGGACTTCGTGCCCTTGGAGTCAGAGAGCTGTCCTATAAGCTAGTCTTTCTAGCTTGTTACGTTGCACCAACAAATCCACGGGTGAGTCTGGAAAGAAAAGAAATTTAAAGGTATTGATGATTTCTGCTCTTTAATGTTTCACCTCAAATTAGGGAGCGGGAATGGGTAAAGCTTTAAATATGTATGTGTACCACCTTCCTCTGCATTTGACTATCTTTATATTCTGATTGGACTTAGATAGCAAGGCTTTTTTCTTGTCCTTATTGTTCGTAGCAGTTTTCACAGATGTGATTATTTACTTGCCAATGTTAACAATTTATTCTGAAGAGCTAACTGGTCCATTTATTCCCATTCAACTTTCATCCATTTCTGCAGCATTTCCTTTTCCTCCAGGAAATTGTATTGCTTCATTTTTTCACAAGGAAAATGGTGATCCTGATCCTTCCCGTTCCCTCTGGTTTATCACATAACATCTTGGGATGTTATTACAACATAATAAGTAATACTAACTATGGCTGTGTTTTAGCATGGTATGATATTTTAATCTATAATTCTGCTAGCAGCTTCACCATCACATAGGACAAAAATAGCATCTGTTATTTTCTTGGTGTAGAAGTTTCCTGCCTTATTCCAGAGTAAGAAAGACCTTGTAAATTCCAGTTAATGAAGAATGCTTACAAAGGCAAATTTTACTCAAAGGAAGCTGTACTGCTTTACTCTGTTTTTAATCTCTGGACAAGTATCTCTCGTGGGGTTTTCTCACTAACTAAAGTTACACTCCATTGCTTTTGCCCCCTAAGAAATTGTCTGTTGGTTTTTAAAGGTATAAGGTGATGAGCTTCCTTAGCCTAAGGTCAGTTTTTCTGAATGTGTTCCTCCCATTCAGCTTACAGAGCAAGTTTTTGTAACCTCTTGTCTGCAGTGCTCACGTTCAGTAGTGACCATGTTACTAGTTATATTTTTTTAATTTCCTTTGTTTAGTTTGGCGGAAAAGAGCTCCGAGATGAAGAACAGACTGCAGAAAGCATTAAAAACCAAATGTCTGTGAAAGAGTGGGAAAAGGTTTTTGAAATGAGCCAAGATAAGAACCTTTACCATAATCTGTGCACCAGCCTTTTCCCCACTATCCATGGTAAGAGTCCAGTTGTTGGCTCAGAGAGGGAAGATTTCACCTGTGAAAATATTAATCCTTTTTGCTGTCCGTGTGGTGCCATTTTGGGAAAGCTTCAAAGCCCTATGCCAACTACTACAAACTCCAACACTGGTTATGCTAGAAAATGAGAATCTATTTCCTGAGTAGTTGCTGTGTTTAATCATTAAGACCTGCAAGACTAGTCAATATGGTTGGTTTTGCTATTGGTTGATCTACTACTAAACCTAGAGCTGACAGTTGGATATAAGCTCTGTTTTATATGGGCTTCCTTCAAAAGATTTAAGGGTTCCAAATATTTGTGTGCTCTTGTGTATGTATGTGTGTATGTGTATTTGCAGTTGTTTCTGGCTCGCAGCTAGTTTGAGGACTTATGTTTGTTATGTCTGAGAATTTTGATCAGCTGGATTTGGTCTATGTTCTGAGCCTCTGTAGCACACAGGAATTCAGCCGCTTTCGGAGTCATTCTTCCATGAAACTATATCAAGCACATAAATGCAGTTTTAGTGGGTGTTTAGCAAATAGGTAAATTCTGAGTGGATGTGCCCAAATGCTCTAAAATTCTAGTGGGCTGAAGTTTTTTTTTACATAGGAAAAATGAGGTGTTTTCTTTGGATTTTTAGTCCACTGTCTTTTCTGGGGCAGGTAATGATGAAGTGAAACGTGGGGTCCTGCTGATGCTTTTTGGAGGAGTTCCTAAGACCACTTCAGAAGGCACTTCATTGCGTGGGGACATCAATGTTTGTGTTGTTGGTGATCCAAGTACAGCCAAGAGTCAATTTCTAAAGTAAGCGTCTCCTTAAAACTCAGTTTTTAAATATTGTCCAGAGTGACTAGAGCTGTAAATGTGTACTGTGCCTTTTCTGTGTTAAACAGAGGAAAGGGAAGTAAAATATTTAAGAATATTTTCCAGGAATTGTTTGGATGTGGTTGAAGTACTTGAACAGGGCTGAAGCAAAGTCAACAAGCCCTGTGGTAATAACAAAGAATGAATTAAGACTTTTTTTTGTTCTTTATGTAGTTATGAAAGTATGAATTTCCAAATATTTTCAAAATACATTGGATATTAAAAATACAAAAGTTATTGCACATCTGAAAATATCAGAGGTGGATGAAATAATAATTATTTTTCCCCTCCCTTTTTTAGCTTAGTCTAAATTAGTAGGTCCCTACACTTTGGACAAATAGACAACTGTTAGCCCTGAAAAATAATTATGAAATAATTATGGTTTATGCTACATCTTCTATTATAATGACTTTTTATTGGAAATTGTATTTAGTATGGTTTTATTTCATCATGCTGTTCATTTACCTCTGTGTTGTTCTCCATGAAGCTGAGGTTCTTGCAGAGAGTACACTGCAACTCTGTGTAGAGGCACTGCAAAAGCTGCCTTAGGCTGCCTGTGGTCAATCTTGCTGCTTCCTGCTATAAAGCCATTTGTTCCCTTGTGTGTTCCTCAGGACATTTACCTGACCTGTAAGGAGCTGTGTTAGCTTGTGAATTTAGCAGAAAACTTGTGGGAGGAGGTCTGGATTATTTTTTTTCCTGGTGTCACCACGGATGAAAAACAGACCTGTGATAGACTGCAGTTAGACAAGCATTAGTTTCCAAGGCTTGCTCAAACATCATTAGAGGTGGGAGGGCCTACCTATAAACATTAATTGGTTCCTGAAGGAATCAACAAGTCCTGGCCTGAGAGGTTGAAAGTGGCACTGCATTACAGTTACCTTGTTTCTGCAGGTTTTAATGTGACTTTTTTACATTTGTTTCTCACTGTTACGTCTCTCCGTAGGCATGTGGACGAGTTCAGTCCTCGTGCTGTATACACCAGTGGAAAAGCATCCAGTGCTGCTGGTCTGACAGCGGCTGTTGTAAAAGATGAAGAGTCTCATGAATTTGTCATTGAAGCTGGAGCATTGATGCTGGCGGATAATGTGAGTCCAGGAACTTCAGAGGTTCCTGCATGCCTGGAATGGTTTTGATTAATGACGAAGAGCCCCACATTGTCTTAATGATGTTTTTTTTCCAAAAGTGATTGAATTTGGGTGACTTATTATTTTTTATTCTTCCACTGCAGGGGGTTTGTTGCATTGATGAATTTGACAAAATGGACGTGCGGGATCAAGTAGCCATTCATGAAGCAATGGAGCAGCAGACTATATCCATTACTAAAGCAGGAGTAAAGGTAGCTTGTGCTATTCCTCTGGTTGTGTAGTCTGTAACCTTGAAATAACTCAAAAAGAGGATATAGATTCATGTGTGTTTGTAGAAGTATGTATTTGCACTGTTAAAAACAGGATGCTGTGAAAAGCAGTTTTAAGGGCTTGTTTCAGCATTGTTGGCAAGAGTGTCACAATGTTAAAATATTGATTCATCAAACTGTCCTGGGGCAGAGTCTTGGTTAGAATGGGCTGGTTAGAAGAGTTTGGGCTCTTTTGAGGAGTGATTGTTGTAATAACTCCATTTAAATTCCATCTAAAAGATATTATGCTGACCTATTGGGCCCACTGGAATTGCAATGAGTTCGTTTAGGAAGTGGTCACAGATATATATATTTTTTTTTTTTTTTTTTTTAATTGTCAGGCTACCCTGAATGCCAGGACCTCCATTTTGGCTGCAGCAAACCCAGTTGGTGGGCGTTATGACAGATCCAAGTCACTGAAACAGAATATAAACCTGTCAGCTCCCATCATGTCTCGCTTTGATCTCTTCTTCATCCTTGTGGATGAATGTAATGAGGTAATTTTAAGGAATTCTACAATAATTTATGTCAGAAAAGACCTCTGGAGGTCTAGCTCAAAGCAGATAATTGAGAACAGGTTGCCAAGACCTTGACCTGGTGAGTTTTGAGTATCTCCAAGGATGGAGATTGTACAGCCTCTCTGGGACCCTTTGACAAATCTCATGTGTTTAAAAAATGATAATAACTTTTATATCTAATCAGAATTTCTCATGGTTCAGTTTGTGTTAGTTGCCTCTTGTCGATCTGTATTTCTAAGGACAATCTGGCTCCATCTTTATACTTGCTGATGAGGCAGTTGCTTTCTTTTTAAGCTGAACAGACTCGGCTCTTTCAGCCTCTCCTCATTCATACATCATGTGCTTCTGCCCTCTGACCATCTTGGTGGCCTTCTGGAGTCTTAGGTGAGGCTGATCTCATGAGAGAGTCTTGCTTCTGCTTTTCTTCTGTCTGCGAAGTTAGAAGCTGGCAGTACAAATTTTAACATGCTCTGCTGAATACAAGGATGCTGCCTTTTCATCTTGTAGTGATTTGACCTGCAAACTTAACACCATTAGTCATTTTTACAAATCGCTGGTCACTAAGGCTAAGCTGCTACCACCTGTCTATGTGGTGTTTGCCTTGGGAACGCGTGAGATACAGAGATTAATGCTGGTTCAGCGCTATTCTGTCTACTGTTTTGCTCAGAGTGATTATCTAATTGAGAAGGGTCTGATGAAAGAGACAAAGTAGGCTGAAAAGGAAGAAAGCAGTTCCCACGCTGCAAAATGCTGCTTTCTGCCTGTTCTATGGTTAACTTGTAACCCAGGAGAGTTCCAAGAGTTTATAAATCCTAAAACTGTCTTTTATCCATTCTCTGCTATGTTTCCTTGTATTAAAAACTCCAGGGCATTCTCTTGGATCTTCTGGCAAAGAGTCTGGCTTCTGGAAAGACTACCTCTGCCATGAGGAGTGCAACTGAGGGAAGGGAATGGGAAGGAAGAATATAGCTGTTGTTTTGATATTTGGCTGATGTTGTGAAAGTGATCTGACAATAATATCACAGGTTACAGATTATGCCATTGCCAGGCGCATAGTGGATCTGCATTCCAGAGTAGAAGAATCTGTTGATCGTGTCTATTCATTAGATGATATCAGAAGGTATCTGCTGTTTGCAAGACAATTTAAACCGAAGGTAATTTTATGTTCCTGTATAAGTTGTTCTGTGTGAGGAGGTCCAAAGGAATAGTCACTCTGTATCATGCTTTTTTCAAGCAAATACAAAGACACTTAGTGTATTGTCCTCTCAAGAAAGGAGCTGTAAACTCAGTTGTTATCTAGAAACACAGCATATTTTGGAGCCATGTACTTTTTTTTTTTTTTTTTTTTTTTTGAACTCCAGAAACCCAGTGAGCCCAGCTGAGACTATGTTATAATCAGTAGTCTTAACTGCTTTGGTGGCAGTTCTTAACCTCTGTCTAGAACGATCAAGGGGTTGTTTCATAGCTTTCTCATACCTTAAGAGCATGGCTTATTCATCACGGCTGCTGCAGAGATTTTTATATTTTATTGACTTACTGCTTAATCAGGCAGTTTGTTCGTTTTTATTTTAAAAGGGTATTGTTCCTCAATATTCCTTTGCTTTCTTTGTGGTAAAACACAGAACATGGGAAACTGCTCTAAGTACAAATTTTTGTGGTCTATCCAAATAGCAGCTTGGCTGGCTGTGTGTTAGGTTTTTCAGAAGTTCTTCTAATGGAGTTCTTAAATGGAAGGAGAGGACACCCTCCCTTACAGAGTTTTGAAAACTCCCATTTCATTTCTGTGGGGTGGGGAGTTTGTTTTCCAGCTGTATCTGTGTATGTGCAGATAGACTCAGGTTAAAAAGCATGTACGCAAAGCTGTAGTTAGCGTTAGTATGTGAAGTGTATGCTTGTGTGTCTTCTGGCATGCAGAATGAAAGGTAAATATAAAACAATCTAGTAGAGACACGTGTGAATTTTGCCTGGAAGCAAGTCAGTGGAACAGAAAAATAGAAATTATCAAATATTTGCTGTAAAATAATTATGTGTCAATGTACTTATACTTACTGTAATATCATTGTTACTGTAATTATTACAATATATGATAATATGATTGTCATTACGTACGGTATGTGTGATAGTATAGAATATTTCAGAGAAAAGCAGCTAGTAGAGGAAAGTCTTGGAACTGCCAATCTAATGAATGAAGCACAAACTTTAATACTTTTAACATGGCAAACTGTCATACTGTCTTATGTCACAAAGATATCTAAGGAGTCTGAGGACTTTATAGTGGAGCAGTATAAAAGACTACGGCAGCGTGATGGCTCTGGAGTGACAAAGTCATCCTGGAGAATCACAGTGCGACAGTTGGAAAGCATGATTCGTCTGTCTGAAGCTATGGCCCGTATGCACTGCTGTGATGAGGTATCAGGTTTTTGATTATGTTTGTATAAATGTTTATATAAATGTTGTGGGATTACTGGCATTGTTCTTTGACTATGGTGGTGTACATATTTAGATCCTGTGGGTGAGGAGGAGGGCTTGGATCATGTTTTCAGTTGTGATGTGGTCATACTTGGTCTGCATTTGCATGCCAGAAATACTGTTTTTAAAGTATGTTGTGCAAAACAGAGATCAGCTGGTCCAAATTGAACATGCGTGGTTTTGCATTACAGTTGTTTCAGCACTCTCAGCCTGTTACCTGTCAAATTATGACAAATAGGAAGAAAACCCATCTATTGGTATCAGCTAGGGCTATTGGCAGTGTCTTTCATAATCTTGCATAGTAGCTGTCTTCTGTCTGCAATCTACAAAGCTAAAGTTCATCAGAGTATCTGAACCTCCCTAGGAGTACCTGTATTTGTGATCTGAGCTCCACCTCATGTCAACTAATGTGTATACGGTGTTACGGCTACTAACTGTGGTATGACTATTACCCATCTAGTCCCTGCTTTAAAACTCAGGAGGCTTTTTGAAATGCTGATTAGAGGTTATGTGACACATACAGTGATAGAAACTTGCTCACTGGTTGTGTAAAAAGGACACCCATTGGGTTCTTTTTAACTAAATTCAGCTTGTAAAGAAACAGATAGCTTCTAGCTTATAGCTCAGCTAGAGGTGATTTTTCCAGTTTCTGCTCTTCAGTTCTGGAGGAGAGGCTCATTAATTACTTTTTTTTTTTCATATTGTTTCTGTTCAGACCCATTTCTGTCATGGTTCTTGCTCCACTGATCTTTCTTCAAAAAGTTCTTGGCTTAAGTAAAAATTTTATTGATTCAACATGATCCCAAGAGCCTGAAAGATTCATCAGGCTGCTTATTCCCTACATAACCTTATGTGAACTCAGAGTACTTGTGGTGGGATATAGTTTGACTTGCAGACTCTTTACTACTGCTTAGCATTACTCAGGTGAGATGGGTAGAAAGACCCTTTGTCAGAGTCAGGGGTGAGTTTCTGTAGTTACTGGGAAAAAAAAACTTGTACACTAGAAAAGCCACCATGCCTATTTAATATATCTTTTTCAAATCTTCCCCAGGTTCACCCGAAACATGTGAAAGAAGCTTTCAGGCTTTTAAATAAGTCCATCATTAGGGTTGAGACTCCTGACATTAATTTAGACCAAGATGATGAACAGCAAATGGAGGATCAAGAGGACCAAGATGGTATCAATGGTAAATTACTTGTAGAGAATTTTTTAAAAGGGGAAAGTACTTCCAGCCTTTACATCTTACCTTGTTTGAATATATGCTTCTCTTCAGTTTCTTACCTATTTCTTATTTAATAAGGTCTAGGAATCTTGACTCCTGTTCTTAACTCTCTTACGTCTTCAGCCCCCTTGTGTGTCCACTTACCTGGTTGGTCAGTGCAACACTTGTTAGTGGCTCAGAGTATTTAAACAGTGTCGCAAGTGAGATCTTGTTACACGGCTTTGGTTTAGCAGTGATTTAGGATTTATTAATATTTTTGAGATAGATCACAAGATTAGGTTGTATAATTTTAACAGTACTTAATCATCAGCCTATTTAAGAGAGTGATTCGATGGAATGTTATAGTAAAATTTGCAACTTCAAAAATGGCAAGGATCACCCGAAGCTTACAGCAGGGTTGCACACAGATGGAGGTTAAATCGAATCACACACATGCACAGACAGATAAAACAGTTCTGAACCAAACAGACAGGCCAAATAGCTTCAAACCAAATCACACACAAATAGTTCCGAACCAAATTTTATCATCCCTGCCCACCCCTGCCCCGAGATTAACCTATGATTAAAATTTCCCTTTTGTGACTTTAAAGAATTACTCACTTTTACGTACCTGCATTCATCAACAGACAGGCAGTGAACCTCGCTAAATCAGGCCTTTTAAGTCCTTGCAAAATCGTTGACAATCTTTCAATCCTTGTGAAATCTACCCTGTGAGGCATCCCAGGTGGAGATACTGGGTCACACAGCCCACTGCAGTCCCAGAGAGCTCAAAAGGTCTCACCTTGGATCACTGTTTATAGGGTCTCAAGATGATTTGATTTGGCCATTATTTTATTTACATTCTGGCCACAGTTTGTGCTGAGTCATTCTGATGTACCATTCAGGCAGCAAATGGCCCAGGTGTGACCAAAGAGTGCATGGTGCCCCAAAATCAAGATAACAGCACAATGGGAGGTTTTCCCAAAGCATGCATGGCTTATCCTGAGATCTCAGAGTGGCCTGGGCGGGCTGCACCACCACAAACAATTAAAAGATGTTACAGATTTAAATCTGGCATGTGTCCAAATAGGTGAGGCAGAAGCTCCAGCTGGGGTCAATGGTCTTGTGAATGGGATCAATGGCCATACTGAAGACATGAACAAGGATGCTGCACCCAAAGCTTCTCTTAGACTGGGCTTCTCTGAATATCGACGAATTTCTAATCTCCTGGTGCTGCATCTCAGGAAAGCAGAAGAAGGTAAGAATTTGTTCATTGAAAAGATGGCAGACCCTGAGTTCAGGGAGCAACTGTTACTGCATCTTGTGCTGTTGCACTTGGGATTTTCACTCATGCTGAGACACCAAACCTGATGTGTACAGGTTCACACCTGACCTATGTGGCTATACTACATCTGATGAATACAAATACGACTTTCTAGCTCTGGTATCTTAGTCATTTGTCAAAACCCGGTAAGTTGAGGAGCATGTCAACAGAGCAGATCCAGAAAAGGATTTATAGCATATGATGGTTTAACCTAGCTAGCAGAGTCAGTAGCAATGAAAACCATAGCAAGAGCTTTATTGTACACCAGCAGCCACAGCCTAAAGTATATACTTAACCAGTATGTGCCAAATGGCTGCATCATTTCTTGGGGAGATGAAATAGTTCAGTTGCATTGAGGCTACTCCTGTAATGAAATGCAGCAGTTGTCTCATAGCATATACCAATGCTATGAAGTTTTTGGAAGGGTGTGGAGACTATAACATCTGTTCAAAATGCTGAGTCTGTGTAGAAGTATAACTTCTTTGGCTTTGCATGACAGTGATTTTCTTTTGCCCTGGCTTAGAGGAAAGTTGTACGAGTCCTTACGACTGCTTTTTCTTGCAGCTGAAGGCTGATGTTATTGCTAGGCTGCTCATTTAATTTGTAAGCCACTTGGATGCATAGAACTGAAAGCTTCAGTTCTCAATCTAAATATCTGCAATTAAACCATGATACAACAGTCTCCTGCACAAAACATGATTATTTAAGAAATGTAACAAAGTCTCATGTTTCTTAAACATCTTAAAAAGCATCTCTTCAGCATTTTAACGTGTAAATCCTTTCTCTTACGGTTTGAATGGTATCTTACTTCTGCTGTGTGTATGCAAATTATTTTCTTTGCAGAAGAGGACGATTCATCATTGAAGAAGAGTGAACTTATTAATTGGTATCTAAAGGAAATTGAATCTGAAATAGAATCTGAAGAAGAACTAATAAATAAAAAGAAGATCATAGAGAGAGTCATTCACCGACTTACACATTATGTATGTATAGAGATGTGTGGATAGTGAAAAAGGGTTTTAACTTACATAGGGCAATGATTCATTTTTAATAGAACATATTTGAGAAATATGTTTTGTGCTTCCATGTTACTGACTGAAATAAATTAGAGATGCGTGTAAGTAAAAGTTCAAAGTGACGTATTATGTCCCTATAGAGGCGTAAGTGATACTTTTCTGTATTTCTGTAGTGTTAGTTATACATTAGGATACAGTAACATAAACAACACTTTATGCAATGGATAGCTTTAAGTCATGGGGGCACTGGAGCAGTTTGGAGGAAAAAGTATGAAAATATAAAAATACTTCTCATTTTTAAAGGTACAAAACCACTAGACTGAAGTGTTCCCAGAAAGCATACAACATACAAGAGATTTCCACTGAACATAATTGTTAAGATTGGGAACCTGTTAAAGAGGGAATTCACAATTAAAAATGTTAAATAATACATCAATAAGGGGTGCTACCAGTATAAAAAGGAGATACTTTTCAAAAAGTAAAAAGCTTTCTGTTCCTGTTTCAATACAAGTTTTTTGTCTGTTGCAGGACCACATTCTGATAGAACTGTCCCAGTCAGGACTGAGAGGATCCAGAGAAGAGGAGACTTTTGATGAAGACCCATACCTGGTTGTCAACCCAAACTATCTGCTGGAAGACTAAGAGCTGAGAACTGGATTGTAGAGCTGACTAGTTACATGTTGGAAAATGCATTCTTTTCTTGCAAGGGTTGCTGTATAGCTGACGTCTTAAATTCCGATGAATGCTTTACTATGGAATGCGGCAGTGTGCGGTTAGTAATATATGATTGCTCATTTACACTGAGCATACCTGGAAAGTCTTTGAAGAAAGGACGCGCTTATATATTAGTTTTGTTATTAATTCTGGGTTTCAGTGCCATCAGCCAGATGCAGAGGAGAATCAAATCAGTCAGTAGCTCTTTTCACCATCAAGCTATATAGGTGCTTCTGTTTTGAATGAGAGGAATTTTGCATTGTTCTTCTATTGTATTTAGTAGACTTTTTATGCTATAGGTTTCTACTGTTTTTCTTATTAACATAAATAAAAGATCATTAGAAGTCTGGAGATGTCTAGGGGTGGATTTGTTGTCAGTCATATGTGGGATCGCTATTTTCTATGTGTGTGCTTTGAGGCTGGAAAACATAGTGATCTAAATGTTTAATGTCTTAAGAAAGATTAAATTTCCTAGATGATAGATGCTGGTTTTTAAGAAGTTTTTTTAACTTCCAGTAATGGATAATGAGGAACTCTGATGGCTTCTCTTTCTTTTTAGATGGACTAAAGATGTGCATGCTCCTGTTGCATATGTAAAATAGAAAATTGAAAATAGCCAAGCCCAAACAAGGCTTTAAGTCAGGAAGTCAGAAACCCCCATCTTGATGAATGTCTTTGACTTGTAAGTGAATTGAAAACTGCCATAATTTGTGAGGGATTTTCCAGACTATATTTGTAAGCTTGTTTGAAGATTTTTCTATGAGAAAATTTTACTTAAATTTCTGTTCTCAATTATTTGCTGTATGCTATAGGATTATTAAATAATCTATAAAGAATTAAAAATACCTGAATATTTGTCTTGTCAGCCTGATACTGGCACCTAGGAAACATTTGTAATAGCATGAAAGATACAAAAGCTCTATATTTTAAATATAAATAGCGTGAAATAACTGTTTCTGAAGCAGGTCCAGAAATGGAGCTGGTTTGTAAGACAGTCATCTTTTTTCCTGTTAATGTCTCCCAGCTTTGGAGAGATATGCCTGAGTCTAACTAAGCATATAATTAAAGATAACAGTCATATTTAAGTAATGGAAGGATTTGTAAATATTTGTCACCAACAGCACTACCCCATCACTGGGCACTAGCTCACTAACTGCAGTAAATTCTCTCCACTAATTTCTTACATAAATTGCATCTTGGCAAATGCTACATTTCATGAAAAATTGCCGCCCACATGCAACAACAGTTTCATGTTATTCTGTATTGTCACTTTACTTTCAAAATAAGGACAAGAAGATGTTTGTACTTCATTATGTGTTTTCCCCTCCCCTCCCCCCAATCTTTGATAATAAATATTCTTCGCATGGGAGAAAGTATTTTTTTCTGCTTCTCTTTCCCCAGTTCTATATGCTTCATAGGCTAGGAGGCATTCTCGTGAGTTAACACTGCTCTACTGCAAAATAAGCAGTAGGTGGTGCTGTAAAGTTCATATTCAAACTTGTTATTCAAACATCGGGGAAAAAAAGCCCACAAGAGCGCATAGTAGTTGTTCAGAACAGTAAGCACAATGTTTCAGCAAGCTTTTCAAGGCTTCCTTAAAAAAAAACACCTGGGAATCCAATGGTCAAAATGCAGAAATTACAGTCCCTGTACAAGCTGTAAGACTGGCTATTTGAGTAACAGCAAATGTTGAGAGACGTTTTCTACTGTAACTTAATGCTGCTTGACAGATCAATAAGTTGCCCAGGTGATTCCAGCTATGCTTTAGACAAAAAGCTAGTCATTAAAGGAAATAAACTCTTGAGACAGAACTGACTTTTCAATATAGTTCTGTAGAATTTTGTGTTTAGTTGATTTAAACATATTCTATATTCAGGCAGCAAATGTTCTCACCTCTTCAGTTTTGCTGTATTTGAATGTAGAAAAGTTGAGTTACCTCCTCCCTGCAGCAGTTCAGGTAGGCAGTCTGTATCTGTCCATCCTGCTGAGAAAGCATGTGTTTTCAAGGCTGAAGGAAGGAGTACTTTGGAAAGCAATAAAATGATATTCAGATTCCTCGATGTTATCAGGCATGAGGACACACGTTGTTGTTGCCTGAATTCACATAACAACCACTCTTCCAAGTGGGTAAGGTGCCACATCTCAGATTTCCTTTATGCATCCAAGAATTAGAGCACAAAGATGCCTCTTCCTGTCCCACACACCCTGAGCCGTGGTGGCACCCAGCCCCAGGAATGCAGGTAACTGTACTCTTGTTATATTTTGCATTGAGATCTGTGCTGGGATTCCTCTTAAGCCAAAAAAGGCCAAGAGGAGATGAAAGGCATTGTCTAACTATTTTATCTGCCTCTGAATAGGAGGCAGTATCAGCAAATGTCAACTGATGTTCAAGCATAAAGGGGAACCTGAACATCTCAAAATGTTTCTACGTGACCTTTCTCCAGCTAATTGCTTGACAATGTTTTTGGTATTCATCCATTTGTTTGTTCATCTGTTGATTGGAAGTCCTGATTTGTTATCGTTCTAGTGTCAGGTAGTTCTGGGAACATTTATCTGTGTAATAGATAATTTCAGTTAAATATTAATTATACTGTAATATAAGTAGGGTGTAATAACTGTCTCTGTGGCAGGTCCAGAAATGGAGCTGATTTGTAAGACAGTCATCTTTCTGTTAGTCTCTCCCAGCCTTGGGATAGACGGGGAATTAGCTCAGAATTTTATCGCTATTGCTGGACCTCTACCCAGTGAGTTAGTAAATAGATTGCGCCTGCAGAACCAAGTCCTACCCAAGGAAGATCAGGGCCCTGCCGTGGCTGAAGCCCACAATTACCTGTGCCAACAAGATTTCGTGGCTCCTGAGCTGTCCCAGTACTTCTCCCACCTTCGTGAGACTGGGGTGACGCATTACAAAGTCTTCCTGCCGTGGGCCTGCATTCTTCCGAAGGCGGATGCCAGGAAGCCAGATGAAGCCCAACTGCAGTGCTACCAGGAGCTGCTCAAGACCCTGGTTGCTGCAGACCTCAGGCCAGTGGTAGTTCTGCATCACCAGCATGTCCCTGGTGCTGTGGCTGCGCAGGCCATGGGTAGGAAAGCCGACGCTTTCGCTGACCTTTTTGTGGAATACGCAGAGTTCAGCTTCCGTGTTTTTGGGGACCTGGTTGATGTGTGGCTCACCTTCAGTGACCTGCCGGAGGTCCTGAAAAGCCTGCCTTACGATGACCCCCAGTATCGAGCCCAGGCCTTAGCTGCCGCTCATGAAAGAGCTTATACCGTCTACCATGAGAAGTACTCACCAGCACGTAAGGAGAATGGGGAGAGGGATTTTTTTAATACAGCTTTTTCACAAATGTTTTGTGATGGGATTAAATGGCAATAGCTATATGCTGTCTCTGTGTGAATATGCTGTCAGTGCTCTCAGAATTATATAGAAATCCTTGAGTAACAGGTTCCCTCAAATCCCTTATTTTGATAATTGTTTTATAATTCACTGGTAATCGCATTTTACTTGAAATGATAGTCAAAATAGTTGGGGATAATATATGTGTGTATGTGTGCATATTTATATTTAGTTTTTTAAGCATCAGGGAAATATTAAATAGCCTGTGGTTAATTTGAGCATCAGAAACTAGTACTTCAAAAGCGATTATAATACTTTTATATGCTTTTTCTCTAAGGGCTGTTATCCCTGTGCTCTTAATTTAAAGACCAGCAGGTGCCCTTGATGAAATGTAGTCTCATACTGCTCATGTACCAAACCTTAAAGGTATTGTATAATAAAAGTGGGAATAAGACTCAGGAAGAATCTTTTGATTCCTGCTCAGTCATCTCATTTTCAAAGCCTTATTTCAAAGTCATTGAAAACAGATTGCAATTGCTACCATTTCAGCTAAGAGAGGAATATTATGCCATCAGTCAGTGGCTGTGTAATAATCTCTTATTTGTGATGGGTGCAGGCTTTTTCATTCAGGTGTGATCTGTTCCCAAGGAATACAGCTTTGGAGGTCCAGATCTAGCTGAAGAATCAGGTCAAATTCAACTATAAGCCTTCCACCCAAAATGTGGAAATCTTTGCAAATGTATTTAAAAAATCCACTTAAACAAAACTGATCATGGTTTAAAATGACATTTCTCATTTAATCAAAGTGAAGTTATTTTCTTTAACTTCAAAAAGTTAAATAAACTAACACGAAACAAAATATTTACTTTTTTGTGTAAAATGGAAATTAATTATCACTTACAAGTTACTTTAAAATTACTCAAATCCAGTCTTATTCTATTTGTTTCTATGTACAGTGACAAAATCATAATAATCAAGCTATTTGTAGATAATAATATACTTTTGTGTACCTCTTCCCAACCCACAGAGGAAAGACTAAAAAATTCCTGAAATGTAGCTCAAACCATGAGGAAACAAGGCACAAGAAGTCTCCTGAGAGATAATAATAGTGTGAGGAAGTCTACAATGTCCTTTGTTTGACTTTACTCATTGCAGACACTGGGATTTTTAAGTAATTAAAACTTAACTCTACCTGTGTTACACAGAGCAAGAGAATTTCACCTCTTCTGTGATGGGTACTCAGGATTTTCTAAGCAGCTGTCTTCATGGGTCTGCCTCCTCTGAGCTTGGAATTTCTCTCTCCCAGGCAGCCAACCAGTAGAGCTGGCTGAGTCCTGTTTTTTCAAAATTTTAATTAATTAATTAATTAATTTGTAATTCCTGCATTTGTCAAAAATACTTTGCAGTACAGGTCGCACTTTATAAGTTGCCCAGCTTCCCTCCCACATAACCTGTCCCCCCAAATTCCCGGCATCCCAGCACCGCAGCAGCATCCAGCACAGAATGGATTTTTAAAAATAACCAGTGTAGAACCACCACAAGGGCATGAAAATTAAAGATATTACTTATATATATGCATGGAGTGGAAGGGCACCTACTGGACAGCTGTATTCAGATATACCTTCCTGCAAGCAGCAGTGCTAAGATGCTCATGAGCTGTCATGATAAGACAAGGATTTATTGACAAAGACTCCTTAAACTCTGCCTTTGAATTTCTCCTTCAAATCTCCATTGAAATCCTAGTGGGTATTCTGAAATCAGCTACTTGGGACACTGTCTGATGTTCCACATCCTCAGAAATTTCCAACTGTTTTTAAAATAACTGCAGTGAACTGAAATTTTTAATTTGTCCTTAAAATACTACCAATAGACTGCCTCTTTTTGGTTTTTTTTTTCAAGGTGGAAAACTGTCCATTGCTTTAGGAATGGGTCATGCCTTGGATAGCGCTTCATCAGAATTGCTTTCACTTTCTCTTCAGGTAATATTTTAATAGAAATTATTTCCAAAATTATATAAATTTTATTTGATTTAATTTTATTTCTATGTGTGGGATCAAGTTACTTATTCCAAGTTAAATACAATTTCAGCAAGTTGATCAATTGACCAATTTGGTAAATTTTACTTATTTGGTTAGTCTGATCATGTGAAGCTCGCTGATTTTAAAAATGATTTCATCATCCTTTCTTGACAAGTAATCACTGATTAAGATATATAGAGATATTTGCTCTCATAACTGGCAATTTTAGCAATAGACATGCTTAAGTGACAAGGTGTCTGCAAAAAGTGTACCCATTGTCATTTTCTTTGCAAGTCTACTTAATGCACCACCAAATAAATAGATGCTTTATTTCAAATAACTGCTATTTAAAAAATCTGCTTATAATGTTAAAACACAGACTGAGCTGTGCCAAAAGTGATCTAGTTGCATGGGGATGGCACAACACGAGGAGAACATAATTTCTACAAAGACGGTGATATCCTTTCTGTAAAGACCAAACTCTCTGTTAGTAGTTGTCTTCACCTAGAGGATGCTGATGTAGGATACAGTGAACAAATGACATGCAGGTTTTTTGCTTGTATTCACAATCCTTTGAAGTTTAGTAATAGGGTAAGCGACATTGTAGGAATGTCATTTCAAGGATAAAAGCAAGGTGTGGTTTGTAGGGAGAGGAAAGATGTATTAGATGAGCTGACTAAACTAGAAGAAAACCTTGGACTGAAAAATAAACTGAAAGCTTATCAGTTTTTTTCCAACTTCATCAGCTGGTTTAATAAAAGAATATGATCTATTCCCTTGAACTTGATGACTTGTAGTGGGCTAACGCTTGTAGTTTGGAATGATTAAAGATTTCTGAAGTGGACTTTCCCCAGAGGATTATTGATAAGGCCTACCTGAACCACATAGTTGCAAAGGTTTCTCTGTCTGATTAATCATAGACAGTCTTACTAATTAAAAAATCAACCGTAAATCATTAATATTAAATTCATAAAATACTCCTAGAATTTAATTTAGCTGTTTAATTTTTACTTTCTTTAGAAGGAGAGATAGAAAATGCATCTTCCCATACAGTATCCAGTTTGTACGCTTTATATTGTCCAGGGCCCCCCTATAGCTGTATGGCTTCTTACTCTAGCAATGTATCTTTATCAAACGTTTCACAATTTTATATATTTTTCATGTAATACCTGCAAAAAATACATTTTACTCCAGGATGATTCTTTTCCTTTTCTGGTTTCCAGGATTCAGTAGACTTTCTGTCTCTCAGCCTTCAGTACTGTTGTGGAAATGAAACAGATTTTTACAAGAAATTGAATGAATTCCAGGTAACATGCACAGTGTTAAAATTATAGTAGCAGACAACAGACCGTAAATAGAAGGGGAATTTCATGTTTCCTGATGCATGTCTAAACAGTTCTGATTTGCTGCAAGAACTCAGACAACAGCTACACTAGGAAACAGCTGCGTAGTTCTCACTTACTTCTCTGTTGTTATTCTGACTTAAAAACAGGTGTTCGAAAGTGCTGGA
The DNA here is from genome assembly GCA_026212715.1 of Elanus axillaris. Classification (NCBI taxonomy): domain Eukaryota; kingdom Metazoa; phylum Chordata; class Aves; order Accipitriformes; family Accipitridae; genus Elanus; species Elanus axillaris. Next base: position 46,225,396 of record JANZLQ010000001.1, on the reverse strand, counting down.
AAGGATCATCTTGGTCAATGCTCATTATTGATGCATTAATGACTGGAATGGCATAATTCTTTTGTCCAGGACTGAAAAACCTCTCTCATATCCTAACTGTTTGATGAGCTGTTAGGCTAATACCTATACACTAAAATATTGTTTTATTCTAGCATGGGTTCTGCAATGGTACTACCAAACTTCGCAACTCCTCATCAGTAGAGGCAGTGCTAGAAATGTTAATGAGGATGAGTTTGTGAAAGGATTAGATCACATGGCAGCAATAATGTCAACAATGCTATGGGCTAGTACCTGATACTAAATCTCTGGTAGTGAATTGCATTCTTAAAATACGTAAGGTGAGAGTCATCCAGCAACTGAGTAGCAGAATAAGGAGCTACCCATGCGACTCATTCTCTTTAGGGTCCCAGCATGCTTCAACTACTCTAAAAATCTGAAGTGGGTCGAACATTTATGGCAACAAATTCTTACCAAGTTAACTTTCAAAAAAGGACATAGTTCTTGTGCCTTTTCAATGAGAAGTCAAACACTGAAAGTTTCTGGGGCTTATGCTTTGATTTGCATTGGGTTTTTTTTGGATCAGAGAAGAATAGTGGGTGGTATTTAATGCTTACTCTGTTGGTTTATGAAATTAACTTTGAAGAACTTTATCACCAATTCTCAGTCTTCTAGCTACTCCCTATTCTGTGTTAAAAGCAACAAATGCTAAGAGTATGGTTTTACTAGCTGGCTGATGTTTCTTTTCATATAAGTCTCTGACTTTTGGTTTTGCAGAATGTCTGGAAGGATGTAGAGATCTTGGTTTTTAGTCTAAAGTTCCTTGACTGTGGTTCCATGGAAAAGAATCCTTTCATACCAGTAGCTGCCATTGTCGCAGGTGAGTGACATATTTCAAGAAGGAGGAGAGTTTTTAGCCAAGCTGTGCATGGCAAATGATAGAGGATATTCAAAATTGTCCAGTCCAGACTGCTGCTATTAGATGAACTAACTTTATGGTTTCTTTCATAGCCTTCTTGTAAAATTAAGGGTGGATGGTGAGTGTTGAGGCATGGGAAGCAGGAAGTCTTCCCGAAAGCTTTTTGTCGTTTTCATCAGCCTCAAGTTGCACCAGGAAAGGTTTAGATTGGATACTAGGAAGAATTTCTTCATGCAAAGGGTTATCAAGCATTGGAGCACGCTGCCCAGGGAAATGGTTGAGTCACCATCCCTGGAGGTATTTAAAAGATGTGTAGATATGGCATTTAGGGAGATGGTTTAGTGGTGGACTTGGCAGTGGTAGGTTGATGGTTGGACTCAAAGATCTTAAAGGACTATTTAAACCTAAATGATTCTATGATAATTTTTTAACACAAGATTGTAAATATCTAATAAAAACCCAACATATTTGATCTGAGAAAAATAGCAATTAGTTATGAAAAGCATCCTTGTTTCTAAAGGTGTAATTCTACGTAGAAGTAGTGTCAAGCAGCCCATGGCATCTAAGTTGTGACTAAATCCATCACTTACCCTTTGTTTTCAGCTATTAATAAAGAAGAGACATGTACGATTGGGTATGATGTTAATGAGTTCTTGGACTTCTCATCATCTCATGTTGTAAGGTACATTTTGTCCCTTAAATCAGATACTGTAATAAAATGATGTCTTCTAGAAACCTATGTGCAGGCAGATGCAAGACAGCGTTAGTGGTAAAGTCTGCTGTTAGTTGCTGAAAGGACTGGAAAGGAATGCCTTTCTGCTGAGCCCAGTCTCTTGCTATTACAGGCAATCCTCTATCCTGCTATTACAGGCAATGTAATCCTCTTCCCCTCTCATCCTTGGTTACCCAGATTGCACCTTCAAGCCAATAGTAACAAGTACATTTTCCAAGGCTTCTATTCTTTTCATGAGCAAACCAGTTAGAAATCAATTAATAAAATAAAACAAAATAAAATAAAACAGAGACTTTCCTAGGAGAGAAGCCAATTGTGCCTACAGAAATGTAGATATTGTGCAGGGAGGTGCTAAGGATTACAGAAGCAGGATTGATTAGTTTTCGTTTATCCCATGGAAATTCTTGAGAGCAGTTGTGGCATGTGAAAATGCTACACACTGCAAGGATTTTGTTTGCACCTTTGACCTAGCTATAATGAATTATGACAGTCTACCCACAAAGAAATGCATTAGATTATAGCTCTTGAGCTTCTCTGCAGTTAGTTCATTGCACTCCACCTTCATCTGCTAGCAGGATGGCAGTAGATTGGACTGATCAGGTGACAAAGGAACTATACCCTAAGTGGCTTATGTCAGCTGAATGGGAAGCAAACCATTCTTCTGTCCTCTGTATTCGCAAGTTCTGTGGCACAGACATCCACCCTGGAGATTTTAACTTCTTTTTATTCTATTTCCAGCAAAACAAATACTCTACAGGAGAACCCAGATGCTGTTCTTGCCCCTCGCTCGTCCTATCAAACAGTTTGGGAAATGTTTGCTAAACAGTCTGAATTGGAGAGGGATTCTTTTCTGCAAGATGTTTTCCCAAGTGGTTTTCTCTGGGGCACATCCACAGGTGCCTTTAACATTGAAGGAGCTTGGGCAGAGGATGGGAAAGGAGAGAGCATCTGGGATCAGTTTGGGCATGCAGGTCATGTCTACATGAACCAAACAGCAGATGTGGCATGTGACAGCTACTATAAAACCAGCTATGATGTTTACCTACTTAGGGGTCTTCATCCCCAACTGTACAAATTTTCTGTATCCTGGCCTAGAATTTTCCCTGCTGGCACCAATGAGACCATCAACTCCAAGGGTGTTGATTATTACAACCAATTAATTAACCGGTTGCTAGACTCTAACATTGAGCCCATGGTGACTTTGTTCCACTGGGACCTCCCACAAGCTCTTCAGGTTCTTGGTGGCTGGCAGAATGACAGTATCATAGATGCTTTTGTAAACTATGCAGACTTCTGCTTTGCCACTTTTGGGGATCGGGTCAAGATCTGGATTACTTTCCATGAGCCTTGGGTTATCAGCTATGCTGGCTATGGCACCGGAGAGCATCCTCCAGGAATCACTGACCCAGGAGTAGCATCTTACAAGGTAGGGACACAGCAATAACTAGGATCCTGCAGCTGCCATTGTTGTGTTTTTTTTTCCTCTGATGGTTCTGTACCTTAACTATGTTCAAGCCTAATGCAGCCTCTGAGACAACTATTTGCTTGTTGGATTTATGATACTTGCAAAAAATGGCATAGTTATTGGGTGCTAGATGACTTTGTTTTATTTTTCTATTCTGAAAGCTGGTGTTGATGGATAGCCAGATTCTTCTGCTTAATCCAAAACCTGCTGCACTCTGACTATGATTATTTGTTTTGTCGAGGTTTCTTCTTTTGGATGGAGATGACATTCTCACATGACAATAATCTCAATGCTTAAGAGTTCTTGTGCAAAGCAGTGTGACACATTTCTCTGCTTTCTGCCCCCAGGTGGCTCACACAATTCTCAAGGCTCATGCCAAGGTCTGGCACCTGTATAATGAAAAGTACCGCTCTCAGCAACTGGGAAAGGTGGGGTTGGTGCTGAATTCGGACTGGGCTGAACCCAAGACTCCAACCAGCTCTGAGGATGTGAGGGCATCTGAGAGGTACCTGCAGTTCATGCTTGGCTGGTTTGCTCACCCTATATTTGTTAATGGTGATTACCCAGATATCCTGAAGGCTCAGATCCAGGAAGTAAACCAGCAGTGCTCCACAACAGTTGCACAGCTGCCTCAGTTTACAGAAGAGGAGAAGTCCTGGGTGAAAGGGACTGCAGATTTTTTTGGTCTTTCCCATTACACTTCCCGCCTGGTCAGTGCCGTGACTAATGGGACCTGCACACCAAGCTATGAGAGCATCGGGAACTTTTCCTTGCATGTAGATCCTTCTTGGCCACAGACTGCCTCTTCTTGGATCCACGTGGTCCCTTGGGGATTAAGAAGACTGCTGAAGTTTGTGTCCCAGGAATACACAGGTACAAAGATCCCAATTTACATAGCAGGAAATGGTATGCCGACAGGAGACACGGGGGATCTTATTAATGACACTCTGCGAGTGGATTATTTCCGCCGGTACATCAATGAGGCTCTGAAAGGTATGGAGAAATTTTAACTTTAATTTTTTTTAATAATGGCAGCTAGTTATTCTATCGCTTCCATGGTGGTTAACTTTAAAACATCACCATTTGCGTAGTGGTATGAGGTCAGCTGCCTACTGTGTGTGTAGTGTAATTTCATATACTTCAGCCTATCTGGTGTCCAGATATGGAACTCTCTGTTCTGTTTAGATATGGGAATAGTTTTTTCATATATACAGATATATGTAGCCTGGACCCTTATGTCAGTCCCTCTGTGAGTACAGTGTTTTTATAATTCAGCTTCCCTGAAGATGATCTGCCTGCAGGCAGGCTCCTGCCTACTGAGATCTCATAGAACAGGATTGAACGATGTCTTTACTGATTAAGCAGATCTAACTGACAGCATCTGTACCATTTCAGGTTAGATTTTTTAGGGAGATATTTATACTTCAGTTGTTTTGAGCAAGGTTCAAGGTATGCTTGTATCTTTGGAAACTGTGTATAAATTGACGTAAAAATAATATTAGTAACAAGGTCTGGACAGGTATAGAGATCTGAGATTTCAAATAGAGATTTGACTGATACTCTCTTGAGATACACAAATCAATACTATCAGGGAAACTTTATTAAATATGGTGTATTAAATAGGTTGGTGATCAGTGTACAGCATTTGATCTTGACCTAGTTCTCAACATACTAATAGAAGTGTTAAAAGAGCTACAGAAAACACAATTTAGCATTGCTATTATGCCTCAGCAGAAGTGAAGAAAATGGACTGCATATGGGAAGTGAACTTTTCTGGAATGGGAGAGATTTAGTGCTTTTTTGTAGGCAATGTGAGGAAGGATGCTGGACTTGCCTCTGCTGGTACTGTATGTGCTGTTCTGCTAAAAGAAACTCCCCTGTGCTCAGGGAAGATAGGCAAGCTCTAAATACACATAATGTTTCCATTTAACTATAGTGTTAAATCTAAAAGTGCACCATATACTTAAATTGATGAATTGTGCTATTGTGCTGGAAAGCAAGAAGACAGGGAAAGGGATACCAGTGGCACAAGTGTCCTGTACTCAAATATCTCTTGACTAGTACTTCTTTTCTCGTGCATTTTTATCACTAAGCATTTGACCATGTCCTAAGCTGACTGGTTTTCTTGCCAGATACCCTAATTGTTTGTTTGTTTTTTTTTTCCTAAAAGACCATTCATAGATGTTTGGCTTATCACACTGTTACCCTCAGTTGTGGTGCTTATGTTGTGCTGTGCTGGGTTCAGAAAATGTTCAAATAATAACAGTTTCTTGTATTGTTTCTGTGACAGCGGTAAAACTAGACACAGTTGATGTTTGGTCCTATATTGCTCAATCCCTGGTTGATGGCTTTGAAGGCCCAGGGGGGTACAGCCTAAGATTTGGGCTGCATCATGTGAATTTTGAAGATGGCAACAGACCAAGGACTCCCAAGGCATCTGCTTATTTCTATTCCAGTGTTATTGAAAAAAATGGTTTCCCATCCAAAGTCTTGGACAGATCTTCTACACCAATGGTGTTTGACCTACCTGTGCCATCAAGGTTGCCGAATTTACCAGCATCAGAAGTTCCCTCCAAGGCAAAGGTTGTCTGGCAGAAGTTTTCATCTCAAACAGACTTTGAAAGGGACACGTACTTTTATGGGACATTCCCAGAGGACTTTACATGGGGTGTGTCATCTTCTGCCTACCAGGTAGAGGGAGGTTGGGATGCAGATGGCAAAGGACCCAGCATTTGGGATAACTTTACCCACATCCCAGGCAATATAAAGAATAATGATAATGGAGATATAGCTTGTGATAGCTACAACAAGGTGGAGGAAGATATTTACCTGCTGAGAGCCTTAGGGGTAAAGAACTATGCTTTCTCCCTGTCCTGGTCTCGAATTTTCCCCAGCGGAAGGAACAACTCAATAAACAGCCATGGAGTTGACTACTATAACCGTCTCATTGATAGACTGGTAGCAAACAACATCACTCCAATCGTTACTCTCTACCACTGGGACCTGCCACAAGCTCTCCAGGACATTGGTGGCTGGGAGAGCAGTGCGCTGATCGACCTGTTTGATAGTTTTGCGGACTTCTGTTTCCAGACCTTTGGGGACAGGGTGAAGTTCTGGATTACGTTCAATGAACCCCAAGTCATTGCCTGGGTAGGCTATGGTGCTGGGGCATTTCCACCCAATGTTAATGACCCTGGCAGTGCTCCCTACAGGGTTGCCCACATCTTACTGAAAGCTCACGCCAGGGTCTACCACACATATGATGACAAATACAGAGCGAGTCAGGGAGGGGTCATTGCTCTGTGTCCCAACATTGACTGGGTTGAGCCAAAGACACCAAGCGACCCCAGGGACATAGAAGCTGCAGACAGGTACCTGCAGTTTTTGGTGGGGTGGTTTACACACCCAATTTTCAAAAACGGGGACTACCCTGAGGTCATGAAGTGGAAAGTTGGGAACAGGAGTGAGCTCCAGAACCTGCCATCGTCTCGCCTACCGGTTTTCACAGTGGACGAGCGTGAATACATCAGGGGCACGGCAGATGTTTTCTGCTTCAACACCTACACCTCCAAAATTGTAACCCATGCAACAACCCGGTTGAGGCCCTTCTCCTATGAGTATGACCAGGAAGTTTTAACAAAGGTTGACAGCTCCTGGCCTTCCTCAGCTATTACTGACCATCGGGCTGTGGCCTGGGGGCTGAGGAGGCTACTGAACTGGATCAAAGAAGAATATGGAAATCCCCCAATATACATAATTGAGAATGGGGTGGGGATAAAGACCAAATCGGATATTGATGACAATACCAGGATATATTACTACAAAACATACATTGATGAAGCTTTAAAAGGTACCAGTGTTTGCTTTTGTTCTGTTGGAGGTGTGTGTCTCCTCTCTAGATTTCTGGTTACTTTATTCCTCTGACGAGTAGTTTTAAAAACTGATTGATATCAGTCTTTAAATAGTCTGAACACAATATAAACATAATGTTTCTTTTTGTCATCCCCTTTGCATGGCTATTTGTACTTTGTATCCTCCAACTGTGACGAGTCTCTTAATGATCTTAGTTGACCAGTGCCAGCTTTATGAAGCCAGAAGTGTGTATGTGCTTGCATGTGAATTCCTTGTGGTTCTTTTAAGGTGTGACTATACCACTGATGCTCCTCCATTTGTTTCTGATCTTTCAGCTTACAAGTTGGATGGTGTTAACCTGAGAGGATACAACGCTTGGTCTCTTATGGATACCTTTGAATGGTTGAATGGTTATGATCCAAGATTTGGATTGCACCAGGTTGATTTTGACAATCCCAACAGGCCAAGAACCCCAAAGAGCTCTGCTGTGTACTATGCAGAAATCATCCGTAATAATGGTATTCCATTCCCAAAAGAAAATGAATTTTTATACGGAGAGTTTCCAAAGAACTTTTGGTGGAGTGTAGCAACTTCAGCATATCAGGTTAGGAAACCAAGATGGACTCTTAAAGTATTTGTGGACAGTTAATTCATTTTGGATGAGACACAGCTTTTGTAAGAGTAGGCTTTACAGGGAGTTAGTGTAAAAACTGCTGTAAAAGGGAGGAACTTGGAGATATTTAAGGGCATGGTTTTACCACAGGAATTGAGACAGCAGCATGGGCTTTACAAGAGCCAGCCAACATGGAGCAGCAGGTGAACTGAAACAATGCTTGTTCTGTGACATTGTACTTTGCTAATACATCTTGCCTTCAGGCCCAAGAGGTCTTACTAGTCTGGTACAGCAAAACCATTGCTATTTCTAGTCTTAAGCTGATAAGTCAAAATATGGTGTGCTGCCACAAAGACTAACAGGCTGAATTCTTTGCTAGGACAAGACCTAAATTTGGGGTTTACTAACAATTCCCCCCTCATCTTCAACTACAGATTGAGGGAGGATGGAGAGCAGATGGGAAAGGACTTAGCATTTGGGACCAATTTTCTCACACTCCCTTGAAGATCAGCAATGATGACACTGGAGATGTAGCTTGTGACAGCTACCACAAGATTGAGGAGGATGTGGAAATGCTGAAAAGCCTCAAGGTGTCTCACTATCGCTTTTCAATCTCCTGGTCCCGCGTTCTCCCAGATGGGACCACCAGATACATCAATGAAATGGGACTGAACTACTATGAAAGGCTTATCGATGCTCTTCTGGCTGCTAACATTATGCCTCAGGTAACTAAAACCAGTAACTTTCAGGTAACTAAAAAATAGCAGAAACCAAGTCTGATGATCAGACCACATGTGTGTGTTTCCATCCACGCCTTCCTTCACAGAGAAATTGTTTTTCATTGTGGTCTGTAAAGAAACACAGTTTTTGCATCACAAAATGAACTGGGAATATAGTGATATGTTAGAAATTACTACCCAGAAAGATCACAGTAACCTTATTTTTGGCTGTTTGCAATTGACTTCTCGTCCCTCGTGCTTGCAAGTGGATTCCACAAGGACCTATGCAGTGATCTTTCCAGAGATTGAGGTGAGGCCGACCAACCTGTAGTTCTCAGGATCCTCCTTCTTGACTTTCTTGGAGATTGGTCTAACATTACTTTTTTCCCAGAAGTCAGGAAGCTCCACTGATTAGCATGGTTTGTCACACATAACAGACAGTGACCTCACCACTGCATCAATCAGCTCTTTCAGCACTGTTGAGTGAATCTGACCTGTCCCCATAGACATGGACACCTGTAGCTTTTTTTCTGCTTCTACCTGTGGCTTCCCTACTGCTGGCTGTCCCTGTCCTCCCCAAACCATGCTGGTACACGTTGGGAACGCACAGGGCTGCACCAAACACTGCATACATGTGTACACACACCATATAGGGGGCAAAACAGGAATATCTACACCAAGTGTCAGATCATGTCTGAGCAAACCTGTGCCTTCAAGGCTTTGCTCTGGACTGGTGCAACAGATGTACCAGCCTGAACGTGTGTTCTATTGGACTGTATTTCATATGAGAGTCAGTGCAGGTGCAGCAGTTCTTCACTGACAAGTTCTTGCTGTCCCAAGGTTGTGGTGGTTTTTGGTAAAAGCTTCATCTTCACTATCAGGCAGTCCCTAGAATTTGAGTCATTTGCCCATGTCCTAAAGAAACTGAAACACTGGCAAAAAACTGTTTTATCTGAGTGCAGGAGTGATTGCTACAAACTCAAACACCATTAAGGAGCAGGTAGCTGCAGATCAAAGCATAGTTTATTTATGTTCATAAACGAGGCTTGGTTACTGTTCTTATTTCCAAAAGTCAGAGTGACTGATTGAGTCCTTTCTCTTGCTGTCTTACCCCACAGGTAACTCTTTATCATTGGGACCTTCCAAAGGCGCTGCAAAACGTCGGTGGGTGGGAGAATGATACTATAGTTCAGAGGTTTAAGGAATATGCTGAGGTCCTTTTCCAGAGACTGGGAGATAAAGTGAAATTTTGGATAACCCTCAATGAACCCTACAACACTGCATATTGTGGCTATGGTGTTGGCACAGCTGCTCCAGGTAAGACTGCTCAGACAGGTAAGACATAACCTCAGCGCTTTCACAGCACTGTAGGCACAACTCTGTTTTATGCTGCAGCAGAGTAGATGGTAGGGGCTTTCAAAGGTAGAGCAAGGAAGATGGTGTGGTGGGGATAAATGGGGTTTGGACTGCTGTGGTGTGGTGAACAGGTCTTTCTTTCACTTTTCCTGTCCCCTCCAAGACCCATCCTCCTTCTTCCACTCTTCTAATCCACCCCTCCTCTGTAACCTCTGGATTACACTTGCTGTCTGGAGCAGACCTTTTTCTAGACCAGCTCCAAGTACTGTGGAGAAGGGTCAGGGCTGGAGGAGGGCTAAGCTCATCTGTAGGGTAGAATCAAAGGAAGGAGAGGGATGGGAGCTGGCCTGAACACACAGCTTTCTGCTGTCCATACTCGCAGCAGCAGCCTATTGCTGGGGCTGGCAGCCCTGGACAGGCAGAAAGCTGAAACAGCCCATGTCCTGCTGCAGGGGGAGGAAGGGGCAACGTGGGGTCCGCTGCAGCTGCACCTTCAGCTGTCTCTGCTGAAGCAGTGATTTCAGCCCAGGGCTGGGCCCAAGGACAGCAGGTGCTGCATGTTTATTCATAGCGGGCAGTTCTGGGTGTCCTGGGTGTTGTGTTAATTTGGTAAGGAGCCAATGAAAAACCTGGGAAGTGCTGCTCCAGTGCCTGTGCTCTCCCTGTCTCTGCAGGCATCTCTGTTCGGCCAGGGCGAGCCCCCTACGTGGTGGGGCACAACTTAATAAGGGCCCACGCAGAAGTCTGGCACCTCTACAATGAGACCTACCGGGCAAAACAAGGAGGATTAATCTCTATCACCATCAACTCTGACTGGGCAGAACCAAGGAACCCACACAACCAGGAGGACATCGATGCTGCCAGACAATACTTGCAGGTACAGAGACACCTGGTCACAGCTCTCCCTGCTGCCCCAGGGTATGTTCATGCTGGCACCCTCTCTCTGGGTGCTGGAGATGCCCAGAACCCAGGTCAGCATCTCACTGAAAGAAAAGGATGAACCAGAGGCATCACCGCAAGAATATGTATCACCCTCTTTTGGTGGCTGATCAAATATGCAACAGAAATAAGACAAAATATGGTTGCAGTGACAAAAGCTTATTAAATTTACTGCCATTATATGGGCATCCCTGGGTATCTCCATGTGCCTGTTCACTATAAATTCAGGTACTAGCTATAAAGCAGCAAATGAAGGAGAAATGGTTAAATCCCTTGTTTTGATACATAATTTATCCTTCTCCCTTATTTCCTCGTTTAGTTTCTTCTAGGTTGGTTTGCTCATCCTATTTTCAAAAATGGTGATTATAATGAAGTGATGAAAACAAGGATTCGGGAACGCAGTCTGGCTCAGGGTCTGAACCAGTCCCGGTAAGAGCCCAGGCACTTGCTGTGCTGAAACCTGCTTTTCTGGTAGAAGTGGTGAATGTCAATGATTCTGTTGCGATGTTACTGTAAAAATCTTACTGTATCATCACAGGAAAACTCTAGTGTACATTTTGCCTGTTCCCTGTCTTCACCTCTCTTGCAAACTAAATTTACTAATGTAATCTGTCTTTGGGGTAGTATTTGGCAGCTCAGAGTGACATAGTAAATGCTCTGCATTAGACACAGTGCTTTACCTGATAACCACGGTAAATGTGTTTTAACTTTTCTTAAAACTATGTACTGAACTCGAGCACTGAGAACTCATTAGGCCCTCTGAATTACATTTCTGATTTTGCATTACCATTAATTATTCTTAATGTTATTGTGGTAGCAGTGCTCCATCATGTATGTTTTTCCTTTCCTCTCCCTTTCAAGGCACATATAAGGAAAGCACTTTTTCCCCTCTTCACCTTAATTGCACTTTAATGGGGTATATTAGAACTGGGGCTGTTCCTGATCATTGCTCTCTGAAAATGTGAAAGACCACTTCTTTTGAAATGATGAGGAAGGTGGTGGAAGAGGCGGTGTGTGCTCTGCAGCAAAAGCAGGTCTCCTTAAGATTCAAGTTGTGCTTCTGTATGTGCCTAAAACTGTTGCATTCTTAGGCACTTTTTTTGACATGTTATTTCTTTAGCAATTGCTGCCATTAATAAGAGAGCAAAAAGTCACGCGTGTTGCTTTATGAGATAACGTGCCCAAGCATCTCAGTCTGTTGAAGTCCTGTCCTCAGTTTAAGACTGCAACCTCTCAAGCATCACCAAATTGCCAGGAGCACTGGCTGCATTTTCAGCAGGGCTTGCCTCTGGGCCTAATTCCCGGGAGAACCTTCTCCCTCTTCTGGCTAAAAGAGAGCTGAAATCTCCCTCCTTGTTCCAGGGTGCCCTGGATGTCCCTGACTCCGTTTCTTACTCTGTGTAGACTGTGTAGGGCTGCAGATCCCAAACAGGGGTGTTCTTCTCTGAGAATTCCCTTTTGAAGGGAACCAAGCATTTTGGGATTAAATAGTGGAGTCCACACCCAGAGCCTCGTTCTCAGTTTCTCCTGGGCTTTCCCATGTTCTTCCAGAAGGATCATGGTACCTCCCCTTGTGCTTGTGGTGCTGGTACCAGGGATAACCAGCATTACACACGGAGTGTGTTCAAAGTGTGGATCTGGGGGAGAAAGCGCAGAAGTTTTTATTGTTTCCTGTGTCAAAGCCAGAGTTTATGAGACAATGCTGTATTAGCCTCTGCCATGACCTAACCAAGTACTACTACTGCCATGCAGAGAAGGGCTCTTCTTGTAGTGGATGCCTGCTCTCCTGCTCCTGTGAAGCACATCTTAGCAGAGATGGCTGGCTGCACCTTCAGTGCATGCAAGCAGTAGTACAGTGCTTTGAGGGGGCTCGTGACAGCTCCCCTGAGCCAGGAACAGGACCCCTGTCACTGGCTGCTAGGAGGCACCAATTTGTGCTTCCCTCTGTCAGAGCTGGTCATGCTCTTGCAGGATGGTGGGCTGAGACAGGGCGCAGGCAAATGCCGCAGCTCTGGGTCTTCTTAGGGGTGTGGTGAGTACATGACAACTATAATGATTGTCACTGGTTCCTACCAACGCATTCCTCACTAGGCATGCACTGTTTCTTGTCTTCTAAAGCAGGATGATGGTCAAACTTCTTGTTTGACCATGAGCAGGACCTCTAGCCATCGGGCATCTCTTTTCTGGTCAGTGAAAGGTCTGTTCCTCTCTTGGAGAACGTTAGAGCAGGCAGCATGAGTTGCATATTCTAGCAAAAGCTTAGTTTATACAACAGGACTGGGGAGGGGTAGAAGGAAAAGAAGGAGAAATCCTGAGAAGACTTAGATTTTGAGGGGTTTATGCTTTTCTCTGTTTTCTATTGCAGACTTCCAGAATTTACTGAAAGTGAAAAGCAAAGAATTAAAGGCACATATGACTACTTTGGTCTAAATCATTATACTACAGTTTTAACGTACAACGTAAACTATCCTGCTGGTGTTCAGTCATATGACTCTGATAGGTAAGAGATGAATGTAAATTATTGGTCAAGTAAAATACGCACACCTGGAGTCCGGGCCAACTGAGCTGTGTAAACTGATAGGCAATAAAGCTGCGAGACAGGTATTCTAAGCTGTTGTAACCAATACTAGGGAACATATCCCCAAAGAGTACCTTGTGGTGCTGTTATTTTCCCCAAAGTCCAGCAACAGCCTTTTTTTTTTTTTTTTTTTTTTTTTTTTAAAAAACCTGATGATAAATGTGAATGTTTAAAACAGAACAAAGAAAATTAGAGGATCTGCTAAAGGAAGGAATCTGCACTTGTGAAGTCTCCCAGTGGTTTGGGATCAGCTGTAAACATTTCCACAGAGAATACATGAAATGATTATAACTTCCTTTTGCTGCTGCATTCCAGCCCCTGTGGTTTAGCCCCAGAGCAGGACACTGGGCTCAGTCTTGCATTCCTGTACATAGGTGTGAATGGCACTTTTGTGTGCTCAAGCACTGCATTATGTTGAACAGTAGAAATGATGCCAAAGTACAAAGATTTGGAGCTAACATCACATCTTCGGCCATAGTTGATTTAAGCAGAATACAACTGTCAAGCAAAGTATGAGAAGTGTTTTCTAGAGGCTTGTGAGCACGAGCACCCCCTCAGCCCGCTGTGCTTTCGCCAACTTGCCCCAACATCACCACTGCTTCAGTTTCCCACAGAGCTCAGCACTGTATTTCTCAGCCCTGCAGCAACAGGGTGCCAGGCAGGGTGGCAGGCACTTGGGACTGGTCCCTTGATCAGTGTGTCCTCCTCCACAGGGGTGTAGCTTCAGTAACTGACCGCAGCTGGCTGAACTCCGGTTCCTTCTGGCTAAAGGTGACACCCTTTGGTTTCCGAAAGATTCTGAGATGGATAAAGGAAGAGTACAACAACCCTCCAATTTATGTGACTGAAAATGGGATCTCAGAAAGGGGAGCCTTAGACTTGAATGACACTTGGCGAATGCATTACTATCGGAGCTATGTTAACGAAGCACTGAAAGGTAGGAACGATTATTTAAATCTGATCATCCACATCTCTAGAGAGCACCAGTGTCTTGCCACAAGAGTGATGTGTATAAAGCAAGTTGTGAAGAGCTGAAAGACCACTGCCATCACACTTGCCAGTTACACACTCACATGGATTTACTCTGTATCCACTTCTGAGGGTCTTTGGGTTTAGCAGAAACTGCCCATGGATAGCCACAACTTTGCAGGGAAAGGTGAGCTAAAGGAAGAACAAACCCTGGGTTTGGCAGGGTAACTGCAGCTTCCTTGTAGAGCTGCATCTGGCAAAAGCGGGTACTACTCCAACTTGATGAATACCTATTATTTTGACTACTGCTGTCTCTAAAAACTGCATCTTTTTTAAAAACAGAAAAAACCCAAACACCAAAGTGGTTTCAGTTACAGCACTGTGAAGCAACATCAGGGAGAGGCTTTTCCAGTTTTCTTCTCTGATGTACTGGGAGCTGCCTGCCAGATGTTCACAAACTGGTCATTTACTGCCTTTTAGCAGCGAGGCCTCACAAGCATTTGTTTAAACACTGTTTGCATGTTGATGGCTTTTCTTCCCTGTTCCTAAACCTTTGGTTATTGGACAAAAACTTTGATTCCTGGAGCAGAGAAAAGCAGCCTCCAATACTGGCAGGCTGACTGAGCTACCCTGGTTGTTCATTAGCTGTAACTTGGCAATTGAACTACCCCAAAGCAACTGAGCTAAGGCAACACGCGAGAGAAGCGGGAGCAGGGGAGACAGCAAAAAACAGTGAGGCCAAAGTAGCGATAACCTCACTGCACTCAGCACCCTGCTGCTGTGTAGCATCCCGGAGCACCTTTGTGCCACTGTTGGCCTAGCGGTGACACCTCCCGTCACCCGGCCGCACAACTAACCTGTTCCCTCTGGTCCTGGTCACAGCCGTTGTGCTCGATGGCGTTGACTTACGAGGCTACACTGCGTGGACGCTGATGGACAACTTTGAGTGGGCAGTGGGCTTTGATGAAAGGTTTGGCTTCTATCACGTGAATTTAACAGACCCCAACTTGCCACGGCACCCCAAGGCCTCTGCCAGGTATTACTCGCAGATCATAAACTGCAACGGGTTTCCAGACCCAGCAACGGGCCCACATCCCTGCCTGGAACTGGAGCCTGAAGGTAAGCGATACAGCAGAAATGCTCTTTGGTGTGTGTGCATCCGACTAATTCTGAAAGATTTCCATAATCTGTTGTCTTCAAAGACACCAACATTTTCTGCAATAGTCTTTTTACGGGCTCCAGTAGTGCACTGATTAATCATCAGTCTTTGTTATGACAGAAGACAATCATGTGGAATTGTCACTTTCTATATGCAAAACTAGAAGAATGACTAAATTTTGTGCGATTGATAGCACCTTGATACCTGCCTGTCTCCAAAATGCAGCAAAAATTTATTCCATTCTACTTTTCTCTGATTAACAGAACTGCCTAAGGTGTTTTCCAAACCACACATATCCAGTATTCCTCCACCATTTTTTCTAAACAATTTTGAATACTTTCTATGAATCAGTGTTTGGGGTAAGCCTTTGGAAATACTCCTTTGTCATTTATATTTTCTAAACTAGAGGAGTACACTGAACACCAACCGCTGTTAGTGTAGGGGTTTGGAGGTGATCATGGCTGCCAGAGAATACTTGCCTCTCCTGGAGTCTCAAGAATTGCACTATCAATCGGCCTCAGTTGTGCCTTTACTTGGAGCTAAAGCTGCATCAGTCACTGATCCCACAGAATTACAGCTACTGCCCGAATACGCAACAGCGAAAGCCTTGTTGTAGTGGCAGGAAGCAGCAATGCACACACATGCATGGAAGAGTTCACCTCAGGCTGTGTACTAATACTTTCTTAATTGTTTTCCCATGGACAGTGACGCCAACAGACACCACACCAGGACTGGCTGACAGCGTGCGCTTTTTGGGATTAGATTTAACAGCACAAAATGCAGAAATAGCACTGTATGTGCTTTTTGCTCTTTCAGGAGTGGGAGCGTTGGGCTTGGCTCTTTTTGCATATAAGTATGGAAAATCATCCAAAAGATCCCATAAACAATCACACATGGAACTTGGTAAACTGTGAAGTCTCCACTTGCTGAAGCATTTGTTTGGTTTTTTTTTATTAAAAAAAGTCCATAGCACCTGGAAAAGAAAGTTAGTGCTTGTACTACTGCAACTTGGCATCTTGCCTTAGAGATGGCTCCCCATCATTGTGGTGTTTGCTTACCAACTTTCAAATATGAAGGAAAATTTTTTTTCTGTGTTAACTCTCTCTTTTCTCCCCACATATTACTGATTTCTTAAAGACAAAGTAAAATTGCTTGTTCATATCTGCATATGGATTCTGAACTTGGCCTTTCATCTGTTCTTGCTTCACCCTCTCCCCGTGGATGATGCAGGTCTCTTCAAGTGATCCAAATGCAGCTCCTAGAAGCTGTACTGCTTCTCAGTAGGTTTAAGACAAATTAGTCTGTCTAGTACAGCTACAGTATTGGCTTCCCCCCCCCCTTTATTTCATTTACATTATTTTTTGAATTATGTATCCCAAGTTATTCTTTTAATAAAAGAAATGGCCTCAGGACTATGCCTTCACATTTGAACAGAGTGTGGTAACTTAATTAAACCTCCTTTAAACAGGAATCAGAAGCAGCACAGAGCACCTGTAATATTTAGGTCTCTAACACCAAGATGCACAGTACTTGGTGTGCGGGAGGGAAGGTTGATATCCTATGACCCTTCCTCCAAAGTAAAAGCTTCCAGACTCTTGTGTGGCAGGCCCCTGCTAACAACATTTCTACTTCATGTGATAAAGACCCAACTTTTTTCTTCCTGTACCATAGCCTGGACCCAAACCACTTATTTCAGATGTGTTTTACCAGATTTTAGTATGAACAGCTCTCAAGTAACATCATTTAAACTGGAGCAAAAAGTTTGTCCACTGTATTTTAAATTTCAGCATATTATCCTAACTGCTTGCTTCCCTGTGACACAAGTACTTCAGAGGAACCTAACAAAAGAAGACAGTTATGTTTTCTGGAAAATAGTTTATTGAGTGCTTGGAGAATTAAAAACTACAAGGTTTTGCTTGCAGTTGCAGAAGCAAGAAAAAGTTAAACATAAATTAGTTACCTGATTTGCTAATTATAGTGCTTCTGAAACCCTCATTTTAATCAGTCATTGCCTACCATGACCTTTATATTAATATCTGGCCCTTAAATTTATGTAGCAGAGTATTTATAGTTTAAAAAGTGCCTTTCTATGGCAGTAGGGTAATGATTATGAAAGCTGAGAGAGATTTTCAGTCTTTTTAACTCTTTGTTTCTAGGCCTCAGCTACACCCACTCAATTTTTCTGACTTAGGTGACTTTATTCCATACTCCACTGCAGGAATAAGAATTAAGTAATTCAGTCAGTGAAAAATAAGCCCCACTTGTCCAGAAGCTTTAGTTGACTCAGATCAAATAAGGGAAGGAAGAAAAAAAAAAAAGCCAGACAGTGATTAGTGCAGTTACTCAAAACTACATTTGTTGTGTAGAATTTCCATTCCAAGTATTGTTTTCATCTTCTCCATCATCTTGAGTCCTCAGTCTATATATTTTTCCTTCTTTTTTGAAGTCTTCTCCCCGCTTTTCCACTACTCGTTTCCTGACAGCTTGCCTAGGGTGGTACAAATGACAGTGAGGTTTGACAGCTTCCCTGGTAGTAATTACACACGAGAAGCAAATGCAATCAAAATTCAAATCATGCATCCTTCCTTCTCTTATCCCCAGTAATAGTTTTCTTCAGCCCCTTGTTTCCTTGGGAAACAATACCCAGCTGAAAATTTGTCATTTAGCAGTCAGTCAAACTGACAGAATGTCACTTCCCCGGGAAAGCACCTGCCATTGAAGCGATACGTGGCTGCTTCATGTGAGATGGCCTAGTGGCTCTCCCAGTACAGAGGCGGCCTCATTCTCTAGGCAATACAAAACCTTAACTGTCAAAATCAGACTTCAGTTGCCTGAGTTTCTTGTACGACCACACCATAACAATTTGACATCTAATTTTCACAATTTTTATCTTCCGAAGAATATATGCTGAAGCAAAGCCCACAGTTGTAGTTGCAGCTGAATTCCCTATTCATAAATGACTGCAAGAGAATGCTTTTTTTTACTCTGTAATTGAAAATTGAAGCAAACAATAAGGAGCTTCCTTAATCACACACGTAAAAACCAAGAAATCCTAGTCTGAGCTGCCATGCAGTTCACCAGCCACAAGGTTAAACCTTTTAACCAGATGGAAGGGTGGTGGCCAGAAACTACTCAGAGAGGGCAGCAGTTAGACAGATATGGTTCAGTTCCCCACTACAAGATGAAAACAATTCCAGCAAGCGGTTTGAGAAATAGCTGCCTTAAACAGCTTTGATTACCTGCTTTGCTCAATGCTGCTAGATGCCGAAGGATTTGAATGGTCTTGCTGATGAGCTGATCTCACAGTAGACTGTGAGGGGGGTGGACTCGTGAACAGGAAGTTGCTAATAAATCTCCAAACCGCTAAGAGAGGATAAAGTATTGTGCCCAAGAACTTCCACAGATCACTGCCTGAAGCCTGCACAACAGAAGTAGCAGGTCTTCCCGCCTGGTCATGAACATGTAAAGCAAACTTGTCAGATATTAAAGTCGTGCACTTCTAGACAGAATATTTAATCCATAATTTGGAAGCAGCTCAGCAGACACAAGAGAACGCCTTTGCTTACACACTACACAAGTATCTATACCACCACTTATCTGCTTTAGAAAAAGTCCTCCTCCAAATCAGTCCTGACAAAAATTGACGTAATTTTGCAATCTGTCTTAGACGCAGAAAAGACCAAAATTCAAGCCAATTATTATCATGGCCCACTAACAGCAAATACATGCAGTACAGTACTGCTGTTTGCAAGAAAATGGAAAGCAAACAAACCAAAACCCAGCACCTACCGGCAGCAACACTACTGAAGCACTGGGTGCTAACTCTAGCTCCAGTAATTTCTTTCCATAATCTTCTTTGGTAAACTCCCTTCTGGGAAACATTGTCGCCAGTGAAAAATTGCCATAAGCATTACCAACCGTCTGTGAAAATATAAAGAAAACATTTTATTTATAACTGTTCGCTTTCAAACTGCAGATTTACCAGTTAAGTATACCTTGCCATAATGACCCAAGAGTTCCCTATCAAACTATCACCTTCATATAGAGAAATGAAGGATTTTTCGTATCCTACTGTCGCTTCCTAATGATCCACTGCACTAATACAAAGGCAGATGGTGGCACTGGAGAAGGCTGCTACCAAAACCCACTTCAAATAAACAAAAAGGAAAACAGTTGATGACAGTTCCACCACAATCAACAACTAGTTGATGCTACACCAAGTTGTAATCAGCACATAGCTGAGAAAACAAAACACCAATTTACCTGTGCAGCAAACTGCCTTGCTTCTTCCAGCCGTGCTTCAGATGGGAACTGGTTAGTAAATGAAGATCCATCTGGGAGGCGGAACTGAATCCTGGCTATTGCACTGTAGGACACGTATTGGGGTCAGTCAACACATGAACAGTTACAGACAAATGCTCCTGGGGCTTTAGTTTGGTAGTATGGAAATGTGGGAGAGAGGGACAGTCATCCTACTCATGGCACTGCAGACAGGTTATAAATTTGGATCCAGAGTTGATAACCACCTGCTTGTATCTCACAACACATCTCCTGTTTTTTGTCAGAGTCCAAGACCCATCACCATTCAAACAAGATATTTATATTAATCACGCAAAAAATGAATAAATGAATGAAATATATACCATATTTCTTTTGTGTAGCCTGTATTACTTTTGTTCTTTTTTCAAGAATTGGTACTATGAAGGCACAGACATTTAAGCTGGCTCAGCAAGTAATTTTATATTCAACTAGCTATGGCCCAGCATTACTGTTTGAGTTTCAACACCAACACAGGCTGTTACTCCCATGCTTGCCCTCTGTTCAGGGGCAGTACTAGACTCACAGTGGCTCTGTAACTCCACATAAGGTCTCTATAGGTTAGAGTATTTCTTAAAACGCTAGGGCTGGGCAAAGCACGAAACACCCCTGAAACAGACAGCCGATGACCCCAGTCAAGCCTTGCTGAATTCAAGCCAACTGTGCAGAGCCAAACAGCTGTGTCGGCACCATGCTCCCCAGCACAGTTCTGACATTGTCTAGTCATTCTGTCTAGTCATTATCTATCACATTCTCACCTTACGTAGTTCCCCACCTAGCCCCATTATATGTGGTATTTAAATCAAAGATCATACAGAAAAAGCTCTTATCTAACTAAAATAACACACAAGGAAAGGTGATTAGTGTTTTATAATCAGGAATGTCAGAAGGTTGGAAGTTATCAGAGAACATAATATTCATGTAAATAGCTACAAATAAATATTATAAAGGAAAACCAACTTTTTATGCCACTGTTTAAACAGTTCAACATGGCATCAACTAATAGATTAGGATATATATTAAATCTCTTAAAAGTAAGTTTCTTTATCGCTTTCCCCCAAATACACACTTTTCTCTACAGGAACTCACCTTCGCTCCTTTTGAGATGCTTCTTTTCTGGCCTCTATTTCAGCCTGTTTAGCCTGAAGAGCTGCAGCTTTTGCAGCTTCTGCTTCTTCCTTTGATTTTGCAAAGCGAGCTGCTCTCTCAGCACGATCCTGTGAAAGGACCAAATACAAACCTTAATTTTTACCATAAATTGTAGCTTAACATTCATTAAAATGGACAGCTACGATCTGTACTCCTTACCCAACCAGGGGAAAAGACAGTACGGCTACAAAGAATTATTCACTGCCAAACTGCACAACCTCATGTCATTAGCCAAGATGACACTTTCCAGTGAGTCACTTCATGCAAATACTTGCTAATACATGATCTTTCCATGCAAGTTTAACACTCCAGTGAAGATAAAGGGGAAAAAAAATAACCTGACAAGTTACACTATTACAGTATTAAGTCTTCTAGGCGGCCAAAACCTAATAAAGAGGAGGGACTTCAATTGTTACAAACTGCTTGTATCTATATACATACACAGATACATACAAACTTGGAAAATAATCCTCACCACCATTTTGAGATCAGCATTCTTCTGCATGTTCCACAATTAAATATTCCCTGGGCTTCTGTTCCAGAACTATACTTGCAATTATTTTTATGTTTAAATGATAATTCTCCACTGGACTTGAGCAATATGACAAAAAAATTGGTATGTTTGTTGAGAAAGAAAACGTCACCATGAATATGAAAGCAGATGCTTCATTTTATACACAGGAAACGCTACATAAACCCCAAGCACATGAATTGTTATAATACAGGGCCACAGAAAAATGGACAATCTTTCCATGTTTCACTGAATAAGAAAATGTATCCGTTTAGTACACTGGTGGCCCATGTGAAAGAGAGAAGCAGCAAACTATCTTCCAAAATGAAAAATTTACCATTGCAATCTGTTGTCTTATACGCTCTCTAGCAGCCTTCTCTTCTGCCTTTTCTCTGTTCCTTTCCTCTAACATGCGCTTTGTCAATTCTTCTTCCTGTCGTCTTTTGTACTCCAACATTTCTTTACCAGTTTTTCTCCGTTCAATTTCTTTCTTAATTTCTTTCTGAATAAACAACAGACACAAAAAATTGGACCATGAAATTGCCTTGGACAACAGTAAGACAAGACTGAAATACATTTGATTAAAAAGGAATGAAGCATTTATTCAAATAAGGGTATAAAAAATTGCAAGTGGTTTTACATTTGTTACCTGTTCTTCTTCTTTCCTTTTCTCTTCTCGTCTTTCTTCAAGCTTTTTTGTTATTCTAAATTTAAAAATGAAGTGAAAAGTCTTAAAATTGCAGTGTTTATTAACATTTTATAATTTTAATGAAGCATTTGTAAACACTTGCAGAAGAATGGAACACATGAAAGTGAATTGTATGTAACACAGTGCTAATACCTAGCATACAGTAATGATTCATTTACATGAGGGTGCACCATCCATAAAAAGATGAGGTGGTGATTTACCACTGAGTTTCCAACTTTTAATGGAGTTCTAACATATTCCTTCTGTCATATTTTGCTCAGTAAATGAAGAATCTTACATCTTACTGTTGAGCCAAATTGTAAGACATACAATTAGCAAATACTATTTATAATCTGTGGTAACAGAAACACTAAATTTCAATCTCTTCTTAGCTATTTAAGCCATCTGGTTTCTTCTGCACATCACTTCCTAAAATGGAAAGCAAATAATATATAGCACTGACATAAACGCACAAGCATCTGTCTCATCTATCCAGAAAGGTGCCTTAGAATAAGGTTTCACTTAAAAAACCACAGTAATTTACTACGTATTTTAAGTCTAGTGGAAGAGCAGGCAAGACCAAACAACTCCATGAGAAGTCAGATAATCGGAAAAACTTTTGTTTGTATAGTAGCTGTTTTGCTTTTTAAAAAAGAAAATGGAAATTACCACAGAGGTTTGCCTCTGTTGTCCCCTGAAAGAAATGCTGCAGATATATACAAATGTGGTGTAATTTAAGATTAGTGCACTTTTTTAAAAAGAACTTTGCTATTTATAGTAAAATATTCACTGCATTTTCTTATCAGTAGTAAGTAAAAATTATACTTCTTGTCCAACATATTTCAAAGAAAACTGAAATTAAATGTGAAAACGTTTTAAAATATACTTTAGCAGTATATATAATTCTATTTACCAAGTATGTGCTACTGGTTTAGGCAGGATATTACAAATAGTATCAGTCCTACAGATGCTAAAATCCAATTTTATACACTGAATCTCGTACTTAAAACCAATCAATTTAATGAATGAACCATGTACTGAACCAGATGCTTCTGGTTACCATACTTTTAAATACTACAACTAGCATTGCTCCTGAGACCTCAGAACTGTTCACTGATCAAAACAAAAGAAGAATCTAAGAATAGGATTCCTCTGGCTTTTTCAATATGCCTAGACTACAAACAGTCATCAAATAGACAAGAAGAAAAAGTAGTAAGGTGTCATCTCTGTACAAAACCTAGCTTAGAACTTCATTACCCCAGTTTCAAGTGCTTTCAGTTCAATATTTTAACTCATTCAAAAATGTGCAGCAAACATATTGTCTGTATTCAAGTTATATCAAAGGGGAACATTTATAGTTTTCCAGATTACCCCTTTCTTTCAGAGTACATGAAAAAAGAGATTAATTTAAAAGCTGTTTTCTAATATTGTCACATACATCTAAACAAAAGTAAGAACGCATAAACGCCTGCCAAATGATAACAAAATGAGCACCAAAATCCTGTAATTAAGTCTGTTTCTTCAATAAACAAGCAAAAAAACCCAAACAAAAAACCACAACAAACCACCACAACAAAACTGTCTCCCAAGAAACAAATACAATACACATTAGGAAGTCCACAAAAGAAGACTTACCTTTCTACTTTGAGTGCAAGATCATTCACAGGCTGAGCATCACTCACTTGTTCCTCTAAAGAATTAGTTGCTTCCTGGCTTGCTTGACCTGAAGTGATTTACAAGAAAGTAATGCATAAGAGAAAAATAAGAGGTGTATTTCGTATCATTAAAAATTATGATGCTCATTGTTAGCCACGATTTGCAGTAACTAGGTTATCTTAAGGAGATAGGAAGTTCTGCTATTTAGACTCCCACCCCCCATCTGGTTCCAGGTTACTAACCCAGAGAAACTTTTTAAATTGAATCCTATTTCAAGAATGTGTGCACAATTTTTATTCTATTATAAAACATAGATTTCTCACTCATTAAAACTGAGCAGAATGAGAAGTAATTCTTCCTTCTAGACTTGCAAGCAGCATTCTAGGATACCCAAGTTTCTCCTCAAGTCCACTCAATATATTGCCTTTTACATACCATCATCTAACAACTTAAGGAAAACGATTTCAAAAGCAAATTAGCTAGAGTGTGTGTAAAAATACATTACCAGCAGAAGGTCTTATTGTGTCAGACGTAACAGACTCGGGAGAGCTACAAAACTCTACTGCTCTGGGTTGTGTATTTTCTGGAGCACCATCAGATGGACAGGAGGCACACGGAGCAGATGACTGACTTCCATTTTCCAAAGGCTGCCCTTTTACTGCATGCATCTAAAAAATTGGGGAAAAAACCCTGAGACTATGAAACTTTGAATATTTTTCACAGGTTCAAAGGTCAAGACTGAACTATTTTTGGAGAATCAGTCCTATTTAAAATATAAAACTAAAACTATCACATATAGTTTGTCGAGTGTGATGCAAGCATACATTTCATACTTTTTCCTAATTTTAGTCTTGCACTTGAAGTCAAAGTGGTAAAACTATCTACATTTGTATTATGTGCCAAACAATTTTATAAAGCCACATTACAAGACAGTATTACAAAATCATGTATGAACTCTACTAAAAGAGTAATCGGTATGTCATTCCAATTCTTGACGTATTTCTTTAATACTGTTAGTGTTACACAGATGATCTAAACCAATCTGTGAAACAAAACAAAACAAAAAAGCACCTTTGCATAGTGCTTTGCAACCTGTTTGATTTCTGTACTGAAATTAAGTTTGCAGATTTTGTTGTTGGAAGGATATAGAACCAGTAATTCATAACATAATTCATAAGGCACAGGCTAAGGGCCAGGGACATCTCTTGTTTTGAGCATGCAAGCACACCCAACTCAATCCAAAATATCCAGTCTGTCAGCAAGTGTTACCTGTTTAACTTTACGGATTCTGGTAACAAGCTCTTCAACAGAAACACTGCCAGCAATTACTTCCAAAGGGATTCCATTGTCTCCTATAAAAAAACTCGATGGAACACACACTACAGGATCTGCACAGCAACAGTTAAGGGCAACAAATGACAAAAGTTTATAAAGTAACTTTAAAAGGAAAAGTGTAAGTCCTTCCTACAGAACCATCTAGACTAATATTCTCTCTCCACCTGGTTGCCAGCAGTCAATGCCAAGGCAGGAAGAACAAAAGACGCTAACAAAAATGTTGGAGAACATTATGTACAACCAATTAGTATTTCTTCTTTTCTTTGAAACGGCTTAAGCCAAAATATTTTTCTCTAAGACACATGTATCTGACAAACAATTATGCTTTGACTTAAAAGATTTTGGTCTAGTGTGAGACCACATCTATGTAGACAATGAATTCTTTACTGCATTAAGAAAATCCAAGTTAAGGTACTGAATTCCCTTCCTCAGCATCATAAAGAATTCCTGAGCTACATGCAGTGACCTACTTAAGGTAGGCGGATGTTTACCTTACTTCACACCTGTGTATCTGATAGAACCCAATCCACTACTTGTTCTTCCTTCTCTGTAACTCTGAACTCCAGCTAATAATTTAAATCATTGCTTGTTTGTTTTCTAATGCTGATTAGTAATAGCAATGGGTTATTTTGTTTACATAAAGCTTTGGATAATTTTCTGTTTGGAGAATTACATAGGATTAACATCAAAAAACCCCAACTTATTCACTTTCTCTAAGAACTGACAGTAAGTTGCATACATAGATGGTATCTTTTAAGTACAATTTCTTGCATATTTTACTGCTATAAGAAGTATTTTTAATAATGTTGCTTGTACATATATTTCTTAAGAACAGTATTAACTTGTAAAGAGTAATTTTCTGTAATCATTATGTAGCATCTAAACTGATCTCAAAGGATACAAATTTGAGAAAACTGCAGGCATGCTTCGCTGTTTAAAAGAAAAGATTTGTTTAGGTGGAGCAATCACTTCGCAACAACTTTAGATTAAGTCTAAATCTAAAGTCATCATAAAAATAACTGTCCTACTACCACACACAAAACTATTTAAATACTAGAGAGAACACTAAAAGCAAATTTACATTACATCTTCTCATTAACATTTTGCATAACTGTTGACATGGTGACAATCCCCGATTATCACAGTTGACGACATAAGATTCAGAGGAGCAGTGCTAAGAAGCAATTCAGGAAGAAGACATCTAGTCTACTGAGTCCGAATAATATAGTACGTAATAAAATGTCTATAGAGCTTTTCAAAATACCATTTTTGGAAACGTCAATGTGCTTTCTGCACATAGACTGAAACACACATAAAAATAGTTGAGTAAATTACCCAGGAACTTCAGTGCTTCACTATTCTATGTGTTATAATAGAGACAAACTCATTTTCTCTGCGGCTTTATAGATTTTTATCTTTCTGTATTAATGAGAATTTTAAAATTAATTATGTAACTTGGCAAATTAAGAACTGCCTCAAGGGTAGTTGCATTTTGATTCCAGCTTTTTTACATAACTTTTGTGTCTCTTCCTGTTGAAAAAAAGACAACCTCAAGCACCCTTTTACTAGTACTGAAATACTGTCCGACATACGCAATGAATATTCTGCAGAAAACAACAGTAAATTTGGACATTTGGAATTTTCTGAGGCTCTAGTGGCTTCAGGAGTACTGAATTCACTTACGTTCTGGAACCTTGTATTTAGACTGCCTCCAAATCAGGGTAAGGATTTCAAAAGCCTCTTACTCATCATCATCAATGAAAGACTGTGCAAGAGACAGAATTAGAACAGGATCAAACCTTTTGGTGTCGATTTTAATAGCAACAAAACCATCTGAGGCAGCTTCAGTCACCTTCTCATCTTCCCACCTTGCAGCCATCTCAGTAGATTGTTCATCCTCACCTGTAAGATACAGCACGTGTGATACTAAACACACCACAAATTACTGTTTCTGGTCTGATTTTAGCTTTGCTTCAATTGCTTGAAACCACCTTCGAAAGACGCTCTCATGATTATTTTCGAGTCAGTTTATCATTTATTTTTGATAATCTGGAGACAACTCACTCCAGCTGATTTGCCTGGCTAACACGCCAATAACCTAATACACCAAAAATCCTTGCAAGCCAGCAAGCACATAGCTTTCTTTCACAGTCATTCAGCTGTATGGTGAGATGGTCCAAGGGACCAGAAGGGACTGGATGTCACAGCTGGAACAGAGATAGAGGCACTGGTGGCAATGGCAAGTCCCAAGATTGGCTCGATTGCATCATCTAATTGCAGAACTGCCAAAGGATCTCATTTTCACGTTACAGTGTGTATGCTTATGCTTTAGTATTTTGCTTCAGCATACTCTCATAATATGCAAGGAGATTCCCAGAGCACAGAGGCAACCATGGCTTCTCCCTGACATTAAGCTTGACCTAACATGCTAAAACTATCCACTGCCTACCCCTCATTATAAATTTAATACACCAGCTGCTAATAGGTAAAACTGTATTTTTCATTCCTTGGAAATACATAATTCAGCAGAAAAGGTTTCACAGTTAGATGGTGTTAAAAAAAAACACAAACCAAGAAACACTTATTCGCAGGATTATGTGTAATTTAGTTTTGTATTCCAGTTCCTGACACAAACAGTTACAGTAGGAGGGGAGGAATAAGAGTAACAGTAGAAGAGGAGCTACTTAAGCAAGGAGAACTGCAAAGGTGCTCTGGGGCTACAGATTCAGAAGTGTTATTTTAATCTCATTAAACACATCAATCATGCATTTATCTTCCAAAGCACCGGTTTAGTGAGGATGTGGGTTAATAAGTACAATTCCGATGATTATTAATCATCTTTCAACAAGTAAATCAGCCTGCAACCATTTCTTTATCTTCAATCTGTATTACTTCCTAGCAGCTTGGAAACAACTGTACTCTTGATGAAGAATTTGAGTCACAAGTACAGAAGTATAGTAGTGCATTATTCAGCAACAACAACAAACCATTTGTTTGTTTCATCCCAGTTGCCATTTCATGCAGTATTTTTTACTTGTTAAAGATCAGGAGTTATACATGGAGTCCCCTGGTGAAGCACTGCCTTCTTAAGGCCATGACTGTCTGGCCACAATCCTTCTCAAAGAGACATGTATCAAAAATATACCAATTTTGGAAAAGTGTTTTCCCACCACATGTATTGATTTTTCCCTGGAAGCACTGGAGCAAGTAAAAAAGTATTCATCTCTATTACTATTATTCTACATAAACAAGTAAATATTTAGGACAGTTTATGTAGGAACTTTTCCTCTTCCTTTAAGTGCAGTGCTTCCAACTGTGGTCAACAGATGCAGCTGTTCTGCCAAAAGTGGTTCGGCCTCCTCCCCCATTTCCAAATGCTCAGAGACAGACAGCTGCTTCACCACACACTTTTTCAAAAGGACATGTGCTCATCCAATCAGGCTACTAAAAATACCTAAATACTTGCCTAACACTAACTTTTCATACAAACAACTGCTGTAAAAAAAGAATGCTGAAAGACACAAACAGGCCAGAGACTGTTCACAGTACAGTCTGAGAGATGTGACCCATGAATGAAAATGCTGGTAACTCACATTTTACAAAGCTCTATGCCATGAAGCACAGTTTAATATTGTGACTACCCACAGAATAGTTGCTTATTCTCACACATCTTTTTGTTTTGATAACCCTTTCTCATTTGGGGGTTAAGGTTAATTTATTACAGTTTTGTAGTAGTAATTATATCCTGAAATGAAAACTACCAGGCCACAGGAAAAGCATCAGAAAAGTCAAAAGGTCAAGCTGAACAGAACTTGACATAGTTCATAATTCTGTGAAACACCAGGCTATCAAAACCACCTCAGAGTTGTAGTTCCCAGGAGTCTCAGATTTCTTGTTTCTCAAACAAAAGTATCATTTTATTTCACTTAGCAGAAAGACGTGTACACAAGTTGCAGTCACACTTGCTCATCTCCTAAATTTGGTTAGGTAAATTTAGACATCAATATAGGGAAAACGTATCCATTGTTTCTCAACTGATTCAGATAATTGGAAGAGACTCTTTTTCTGCAATGATTTATCTCCTATACAATGACCTTATTCAAAACCAATGCAGGTTGTCAAAGGACTTTAATTCCCCATTCCAGAGCACAGAGTCATCAGGGAAAAGCATTTTCCTTTCAGAAGGAGTGAGATAAGCCCAGCTGACTTCTTAATGTCCAACATTTTATAACTACTCAGCAAGAGTAAGAATTGCCCATCCTGGAAACGACAGAAAGCCAGGACATTAAGCTGTTCACCTCTTCCTCCTCTGTATCATTTCACATATTTAACTTGAAAAGTGCTTAGATACAGCTTGGCTACAAAATACTAACAAACAGCTTGTTGACTGCAAATCAGTGCTTTGAAAAAATTAATGTTATGAACAAAGGAAGAAGTGTTTCTACAAATGTTACTAAAAAGAAACACAAATATTTTAGCTTTAAGTTTTTTCTTCCCCTCCCCTTCATTTTTTCACTTCTGAAAAGCACTTTTTATGAGTGGCCTGCTATTTTCACGATCAGAACATGTCTTAACTTTTGGAAAGAATAATCCTCAACACCTCAGTCAGCACAGGGAAGGTATCCGAGGGGGCTTCCTATCAAATGAACAATTAACTTTAGATTAATAACTCAAATAACGAGAGGTTTTTAACTCTGCAAGCTAGAAAATCATGTACGTAAAATCTGCCAACAAGATAGTAGAGACATTCACCAGACCTGTTTCAGCATTAGGAATACTCTTTCCCTATGCAGCAGCAGAACCTACTAGCAATTATTTGATGCCACAAAGTAACTCATCTGGTCCCCAAACACAACTTCCTTGCTTTGTGAGTACAGAAGCCTCTATTTAAAATCAGTTTTGTAAGGCAGACATGCTTCACCTTGTGCTCCCTGGAGAGTATGGAGCAACCTCTTTTATTGCAACTTCCCATGAATTCAACAGGATATTTAATATGCTTACACAACTACACAGAATATGCTGTGAAGGTTTTAAAAACTGAACTGAAAAATGTTAGGATTATAGCTGCAAACAAAAATGTTGAAGCAAAAAACTGGTTGAACAACATGCAATTGCAGTCACAAACACCACCTCATTGTTAAGATAAACAGCCACATTTTGCCTTGCTTGACTGGAAAATAGTCTAGAATCAGAAAGAATAATTCAGTTCTTCATTTTCTAGCACTTGTTTAGAGAAGTGTAGTGAAGAGGGAGAGAGGGACAGACAGATGGTAGCAGAAACCAAACAGAGGTAGACCTACCAGAATTCAGTAATTTGTCAAGGCTGTATCTAATAGCTGTCCTCCACACTGGCCACCCTACAATTAGAGTTAATTTGTATTTTCCATTTCTCTCACTAATTTTTGTTCCTTCCGTAATTTTTTGTCCCCATATACATTATTGGACAAAGTGTACAAAACAAAACAGAAACACTGAACACTTCTGAAAGCATGTTTTCCCGCTCAGAAATCTGCTTTCAAATGCCCATCTATGGGCAAGCATGTAGTGTGAAGACTCAAAGCTACCATCCCACCCACTGTGTAGTTTTAAACATGGATCTAACCAAACAACAAACCCAATCCTGCTAGCATAAAAATAGACTATTCTTTCAGCACTCAGCATCCTTCAAACACACCTGCTTCTGCGCATGGTGAGAAAGTATGCTCTTGGGTTTCCCAATTCCCTTTCTCAGCAGGCATAACAGAACTGCTTTGTGATCAGCTCCATCACAGGTCAGCTGCCCCAATCCCACTGTTCCTAGGGTATACCACAACTCAGCAGAACTCTTGACACTTCCATTTTGGAGATACACTTGCCCTAAGTTACACTGCCCCTTTTTCAGGGGTCATAAGAACAAGCAAAACAAAACAAATCCAATCCTTACAGTATACTACAATGTCAAAACTTGAGTTACATCCCTGCAATCATAAATTTATCTCTGTATATCCACACATTCCTGCATCTACCTGGTCAACATTCACATCTAAAAGAAACTGCCAGTTTTATGTACAAATTTAGTTTTGAAAAAAATGTTGGAAATAAGTTACACAGTGCACTTGTCAACCCCTGATATACAAGTATCATGTTCAAAATACTCATAAGTATTGAATTACTATTAAAAAAAAAATCTTTGTGGTGAGTTGACTTTGGCTGGATGCCAGGTGCCCACCAAAGCCGCTCTATCATTCCCCTCCTCAACTAGACAGGGGAGAGAAAATATAACAAAAGGCTCATGGGTCAAGATAAGGACACAAAGAGATCACTCACCAATTACCACCACGGGCAAACAGACTCAACTTGGGGAAATTAGTTTAATTTATTACCAATCAAATCAGAGTTGGATAAAGAGAAATAAAACCAAACCTTAAAACACCTTCCCTCCACCCCTTCCTTCTTCCTGGGCACAACTTCACCCCCGAACTTCTCTTCCTCCTCCCTGCCAGCAGCACAGGGGGACAGGGAACGGGAGTTGGGGTCAGTTCGTCAAACATTGTCTCTGCCGCTCCTTCCTCCTCAGGGGGAGGACTCCTCAGTCTTCCCCTGCTCCAGCGTGGGGTCCTTCCCACGGGAGACAGTCCTCCATTAACTTCTCCAATGTGAGTCCTTCCCACAGGCTGCAGTTCTTCACAAACTGCTCTAGTGTGGGGTCGGTCCCTTCCCTGGGCTGCAGTCCTTCAGGCACAGACTGCTCCAGCGTGGGTCCCGCACGGGGTCACAAGTCCTGCCAGAACACCTGCTCCAGTGTGGGCTCCTCTCTCCATAGGGCCACAGGTCCTGCCAGGACCCTGCTCCAGCATGGGCTTCCCATGGGGTCCCAGCCTCCTTTGGGCATCCCCCTGCTCCGGCATGGGGTCCTCCCCGGGCTGCAGGGGGACAGCCTGCCTCACCAGGGTCTTCCCCACGGGCTGCAGGGGAATCTCTGCTCTGGTGCCTGGAGCACCTCCTCCCCCTCCTTCTGCACTGACCTGGGGGTCTGCAGGGCTGTTTCTCTCACATGTTGTCAGTCCTCTCTCCCAGCTGCTATTGTGCAGCAGTTCTTCCCCCCTCCTTTTTCCCCTCTTCTTAAATCTCTTATCCCAGAGGCGCTATGACCATCACTGATGGACTCGGCCTTGGCCAGCAGCGGGTCTGTCTTGGAGCCAGCTGGCATTGGCTCTGTCGGACACTGGGAAGTTTCTGGCACCTTCTCACAGAAGCCACCCCTGCAGCCCCCCAGCTACCAAAACCTTGCCATGTCAACCAAATACAAAGCATCTGAAACACCCAAGAAATTTAGGAGAAAACTTTTAACCTTGAGTAGGGATTTGGGGGGAAGATCAGCCTTTACGCAAGTCACAGCACATTATGTTCCACAGGTGAAGATGTCAAGTGTTGCAAAACACCTGTGTCAGGAAGTTTCTTGTTGTTTACCCCTGGCTTTTCATTTAATTTTATACAACATGCTATGATCATGTCATCATTGACTAGGGAGGCAGAGACCTATCAGGAAGGCACCGTTGATAAACACAATGAAGCATGTTAATGGAAAATAAACAAATAAATCCAATGGTAAAAGGCTTTTACATTATAGCACCCACTTGCTGTCATGATTTGTGGGCTTTAAAACGCTGCCTTAAAGCCTGCATACACTACCCCACCCCTTCCTCCTACACCAACACAGCATGCTGTGGGCTGAGAAGATCTTGACTTCTAGCCGTATGTTTACTGTCCAGTAGAAAATGCTGTTCTCAGAGTATAAGGAGAGTTGTGTCAACAAAGGAACTTAACTGCACCTAAGGAATTTAAAGGAACAAAGGAACTTAACGGCACAT
This sequence comes from Elanus axillaris, assembly GCA_026212715.1. Classification (NCBI taxonomy): domain Eukaryota; kingdom Metazoa; phylum Chordata; class Aves; order Accipitriformes; family Accipitridae; genus Elanus; species Elanus axillaris. The sequence continues at coordinate 46,192,591 of JANZLQ010000001.1, read as the reverse complement.
CCCCCTTGGGAGTGAACTTCTCCTCGAAGCTAAGGGAATCCCACAGTGCAATAACTCTTAAGGGAAGGACACTAGCCACACATTCTGAAAAACTTCAAGCCGCAAGCGCTTAAGGCAATCGTAAAAACAAAAGGAACACCACAGGCGCACAGAAAAACACAAGAGGAAAGCGAGAAGAGTCCGTCTGATGTCCTCCTTTGCCTTTACCTACCCTCATTTTCCCAGGCAGAAAGGCAATGTGAGTTTCTGTAGGTTTCAACGACCACTCAGTTACAGAACAGTCTAGGGAGCTCCGAGGAAGAAGAGGACGCTGCGCACAAACAGCCAAGAAAGTTACAGCAGTAAGGACCGAGGGCAGGACGAAGGGAGAAGCAGAACAGGAGCACGGCTCGTTCCGCCGCCCTAGAGAGCAAGGCCCGGGGCTGACACCACCGCAGCAGGCCCCGCGCCGCCGGGACTCGTCCTGACACAGCAGAAATCACATCACGGCGGGGGGCGGGGGGGAGGCGGGGACGCAACAGCTGCCGAAGGCGCCGCGGGGCCTCCGGTAAGCTCCGCCCGGGGGCGAGCGCACGAGCGGCGCCGGCTGACAGGGCCGCAGGCCGGGCCCACCCGACGGGGGAAGGCCGCGGAGAGCCGGGAACCGCGCTCGACTCGGGCGCCGCCGGAGCCCGGGGCCGTCCCGGCCGGCCCTCAAGGGACGGCACCCGCAGCCCACAGAGGCCCGCCTGAGCGGCTGTGGCCGCTCCCGGTCCCCTGCGGCCCGGCGGAGAACGCGGCAGCAGGCGCTGTGTCCGTGCGGGGCCGAGCCGGGCCGTACCTGAGACGAACACGACGAAGACCGAGCTCCGCTGCTTGGCGGCGGCGATGGCAGCCGGGATGGAGCCGCCGAACCACATCATGGTGCCGCCGGACCCGGGCGCTGCCAACCGCCGCCGGGCGCATGCGCCTCCGCACTAACAGCCGGCCCGAGCGCCTGCGCCGACGGCCGCGGCCACGCCCCCGCTCCGGATTGGCGGCCGCCCTCGGCCACGCGCAGGGAGGCGGCAGAGCCGCCGCCGCCGGCCGCCATCTTGACGCCTTGGGGACGCGCGAGGGTGCTGGGGGGGCAGGGCTGTGTCCCGCCGCAAAATGGCCGCGGGCAGAAAGGGGCTCGCTCACCTAGGGTGCATCCCGTGTACCCCAGGGCCTGCGAGGACAGGGTGGCCGCAGTTAGCGCTGGCCCTAGCATCCGCCTCGGGAAAGGCAAGGGCGTGACAGAGGGGAAATTGTTGGAGGAGGTACGTGTTTGACAGAAATCCGTGTTAAATACGTGAAAAATAGAGAGTGCAGCCTGCACAGATTATCCGTGAGTGGCAGGAGGCGAGCCAGGCTGCGTGAGGGAGTGGGACTGGGACGCACAGCATTCACAGCACACAGCCTTAGCGGGGGCACAGCCGGCAAAGGCAGACAGTCTTCTTGATGGACATTTCACAGTAACGAGGACAGGACAATTTCTTTCAAGTGCTCTGATGGTAAGGTTTTGGAAAAAACGCTGCGCTTAAGTTTCATAGGAACACAGTGAGGACTGTGACTACGTATTCTGAGTAACTGTCACTGAGGCAGATACTGTGAAACCTTTGAAGGCCAAAAAATACAGTCTCTCAGCCTGGAAAGCTCTTCGCTGCTGTACTTCATGAAACCTGTACCTTAATGAGAAAAATCACTGGATAATGACGACTAAAAAACCTACACAGCTATAGTAAAAAGAGGCAAATCAATGTTAATATACAAAAACTGTTTTACCTCTCTCAAGGTGCAGCATGTGGAAAATGTGTCACAGTAATCCTGCTCACTGGGTAAGCTTTGCATACACATGCTTAAAGAAGTAACAGAACATTGTAGCTTTTCTGCTGAGCTGGTATTATTTTTTTGTATTTTCATTCTTCGTGGTACAAAACAGATTTAAGAACGATGCCAAAGGTTGGATGGTATTAAACTATAAATTTTGTGGAGATGAACAAAAAGACATATCTGTTATGCATGTGCATATGGTGGAAGAAGTTAGGACATATATGTGTGTTAGTATCTTAAGCTCTATGAAGAATTTGGATGTGTTGCACTAATTCTTGTGGCGTTTCCAACAGCTGTAGTTTGCATTTATTGCATCTCATTTGAAACCCTAAATGGGAAGCCAAGTTGCGTGAGAAGGGTGAGTGTTGAATACCATTTTTTTTTTAAATTATTTTGCAAATACAAATTTTCAAAAATTTCTACATCTCTTCAAGCAAGGAAGAAATTTTGTTTCAAGGTAAAAGTGGAAGGGCTTACTAATGATTGGGTAGGTAACTTGCGAGGGTGTACAATCTTTTCATCATCAGGAACTATTTTTATTACAGTCTCAAATACAATTTTAGAAGTATAATTCTCTAACTGTAGGGTCACCACCGAGTTGCTGCTGTTGCATGTGCATCTGCTGCTGCAATTAATCTGAGCCCCTAAAGCAGGCATCCCTGGGAGACAGCAGAGGTCTTCAATTGTTAGGCCCAGGCAAAAGGAAGCGTAACTAGTAAGTAGGAAGTTTTACTGGGAAATAAGAAAAAAAAATTTGATAGCTGAAGCACTACCCAGAATTCAGTTCCTTGGTGTGCTGCCAAGTCCCTGGCTAACTTAGGCAAATTTTATGTGGGTGTGTGTATTACATCTGTTACTCTTGTGGGGATGTCAGCAAGTTTGTTAAAACAAATACACAAAACCAAATTCAGCAATCGGTATGGGAAGCGAGGCAAGACAGTCATTTACATTTTTTAAGAGATTAATTCCCCCCCCAAACCAGCACAGATCTACTTGGATTAAAAAGAAAATATTTTTATTAGTGAGTGACTTTTTTTATTTGCACTGTTGCTTCAATCAATGGTTCATTAACAAATCAAAGTATCAGTTTAAGCCAAATAAAAAGGCAACAAATTTGAGTAAACATGGGGAAAAGCTCTGGTGTATTTCCTAGTATGTATAAATCAATGTGATAGACTACCATAGCACACTAAATAATGCTCTTTCTTAGAGTAACTAATTTGGAAACCATAGGAAGGGCAAGGCAGTGCTGCATACCAATCTCCCTGATTAACTCTCCAAAAGTTAAGATACTAGAAAGAAGCAGAATGCCATTGTGTCCCCTCTCAAATTCACACTGAGGTCCTCTGTAAGACAAGTATGATGTGCAATAATTTTTAAAGTTAGTTGTCAAGTAATTGTGGGAACTCAAATGTAACTGGTCACTTAGGATTGAAGCTAGTCCCTATTGCAGCCAGCTTCTAGCATGCCTTCCACCTCTGTTGCATCTGCATCTGAAAAATGTCACTACTGTCAGCATGGTGTATTATCATCAGTCCTTAGTCTAATTCAGATTTTCAGTTAACTGGGGCAAGGGAACTCAATTAAAAATAAACCTCACTGTTAAGCATCAGCCACAGCAGCACAGTTTATTTTTATAATTTATATCAGTTTTAAAAGCATACAACTATCAGCAGCATACAGATTTTCCTATACAGCTCTTTGGTTTACAGCGCTAGTCTTATCTCACATTCAAGTTTCTCTTCAGAAGTGCAGAAACAGTTCGTTGCAGTTGCATGCATCCCATATAATGACTAGGCTCATGTGCTTTACCAGTAAGACTGAAAAATGAAAACTAAAGCAGCTAACACTGAAGTGTTTGTGCCCTGGACCAAATTTTAATGCTTCTTAATCATCTCTTAAACAAGATCCACTTTCAACCTGACAAATTTTGACAAAACAGCAAACATTGCAAAATGTCAAGTAGTTACAAGCAGGATAAAAAAAATAAACCTTGCTAATAAGGGGCTGCCAGACAGAGTCAGATCCAAACTCCAGCCCAACAAGCCCAAACACACAAGGCAGACATTGAACTAAAAGGAGGCTCATGTACATAATTGCATACATTTTCAAGTCAGCCAAGAGGCAACTTCATTTACATTGGACCTTGCATCTGAAGTTTTCAGATACAAACAGTGACTTTGGTCTCAGGTTCCAGAATAAGAGAACTTAAAAGGACTTGGTTTTCAGAATGTTTTGGAAATTAGGCCCTTTTAAGGGTTCTGGTCTACACCTGAGAACTAAAGCTTCCAAAATGAAGTCAAGTTGACGTTGTGTACTCTAGGTTTATGCTTGTTGACATCAGTAGCCAAAAATACCCAAACCCAAAACATCTGAAATGTTGATAGGAGCAGGACATGGAATAGAGGCAGCACATTAACCTTCACGAAGACTGAGCTGTAGAAACACTGGGATTGATGGGATTAAAGTAAGTCCTTTTTCAGCTGGAAATACATAAAAATTGCAGCTACAATTATTTTTCATGACCTGTAACGTAAAAGTGGTTTGATTAATTTTCTCCAAAACTTCATATAAACATTCTTTGCCTCAGGGCCAACTACAGGAATTTACAGCCCGCACCAGTTTTCTAGGGAAAAAATATGTCATGGAGTTAAATAGATATTTACAAAAGAAGTTTTAATTATGACTCCTTTTCAGCCATCCAAACAAGTTGGTACAAGATTAACTCAAAACAACAAACGTCAAATGTGACGTTTTAAGGCACAAATGAGTGTCATAGCGTGAGAATGTAACTGTTTATGCTACCAGGAGAGGGAAGTGGATTGCATTACTAGATAGCAAAAGTGTATAGAGCTATTTGAATGGTGCAAAACCAAAAAAATGGTCTTACTGTGAAAGGCATGTTGCGTATCGAAGTACCTTATTTGATTCATCAGGCTAAACACTTCTTGTGCTTTGACAAAACTGAACTCCAATCTCTGTGCCACTGTCCTGTACCAGCCGGATCTTGAAACATAATGCATGTTCCTACAAAAGGCCAGTAGGATTAGGAATGGTTGCAGGTAGAAACACCTAAGCACTAGTCTTCAGTACATGTCAGTGCTAGATTTCTTTCTTTGTAGATGTTCTCCTACTTTCCTTTGTCATTTTCTAAGTGTATGCGTGTGAATGAAGGAAAAGGATTTCAGATTATAATAGATTAAATTTGCTCAGAGAGGAGTCTCGGGTAAGATGCAAGACGCCTATTACCAGCGTTGCACTTTATACTAATCCAGTCTTCCTGAAATGTGAGGCTGTAGTTTGGCAGCCACGTAGAGGCTGTTGAGTAGATTCTCAGGTATGCTGTTATGATCTACCCGAATCCAACTTCAGGTCTGTGTGGTTTCGAATGTTCCCAGACTATGGAGCTTAAATTTATTTTCTTAATTCAAAATTGTCATCGTCACTGTAATATCACAAACAACATTGAATCTGTTCACAGTTCAGGGATGTGTTTTACACAGTAATATAACTGTATTAATTAGAAATTAAAATCAAATAGTAGACTTTGGTGGAGTAGGTAATAGCCAGATTTGTTCAGCTCTTCTGGTTATTCTTCCAGTGCTTTTTCCTCAGCTTTAAAAGTTAAAAGACATGTTCCCAACCAAATGAAACGTATTAAATGACTGTGATATAATTTTAAGTCCTCACTTAATTCCCTTTGCTACTAGTTGCTTTAAAAACGATCTAATGTTAAATGACAGGAAGCTCAAATACACTTGCGTACTAGAAAACTGTTTGAGAACGCTAGTTTTAAATAAGTCTATTTCATGCCATAAAGTGCATTTATTTATCTTCTAGAATGTGATCCAAATCTATGGAACAAATGTAGTGCCAGGGTTTTTGTACAGTCCCTAGGCTTGTGCATTTTAAGGAACCAAAAGGGGCAGAAGTGTAAAAGCCAGGAAGGTACAAATGGTCTCAATTACATGAGTTAACACCCTGTTTGCTTACTAGAGACAGTATGAAATAGCACAAAATCAGGAATGAACAAGACTAAAGCAGAAATATTTGAATTCTATGCCCACTGTAGACATCAGAGGCCTTTCATGCTTCCAAAGTCCTGTTACCTGTGTGGCTCTCATCAGTACGTCCACATCAAAAAAAATGTAACCACCCTTGTTTAACAGAGAGGAGAATACACTCAGAAAGGGTGACCTGCCTGTAGCAATTATAGGCAAGTATCAGTTTCAGGATTAGATGCAACTGACATATTCCATGTTACAATTTTTTCTTCTAGGAAAATTTGCACTCAAGTAAGTTTACAACTTGGTAAGAATTAGTATTTGCTGGGCCTTGTTCCTATTCAGTGTATCCCTCCCCTCCTGTTGTTTGGATTGCTTGTGTTCTCCATGCTTACCTCTCATTACATTTTCTTCTCTTTGGTTATTATGGGGAAAGTTTATTAAACAAAGAAAGTCACACAGCATCCTTTGGAAATGGTTTGATTTGATGTTAGATTTAGATTTTGGGTTGTTCAGAAGAGATGGATGCTCTCAGCTATTCAACAGCTATGAAAAATCTTATCCTGGAATGTGTTAGCCACAGGAAGCAGCTGCCTCTCTGGGCCGTGACACCTGTCATTACAGACCTTTAATCTGTTACCTACTTTTACAGGATTAAAACCATAATCTTAAAAGGAGCACTGGAATCAGCAAGAGGCAGTGACGGAACTTGTGCGTTAATCATGTTATCTCTGTGCTATTCAGAGGAGGGGAATATTATAATTGCGTAAGCTTGCATTCTTAATCATCTTTGGTTTTGGGTGCAATAAAACTACAGCAATCGAACCTGAGGAGGAAGAAATATATCCCCTCATTCAGGTAGTATATTCAGTCAAATAGTAGTCTAAGAACTCAAATGCCAAGTACCATCCTTTTGGAAAAGCAGATGGGGATCATTAGATTTGTCTTTTGGCTAGGGGCTTGAAGCTGAACATTTTCCCATCTGTTTTAGGGGAGCATCTGAGTAAGTTTACCTTTAGTCATGTAAATACCTGTTGCTACAGCATTGTGCAGAATCAAGTCCCATATACCTGATTTATTAGGCTCCTTTATTCCCAGACAGGTCAGTTTTCTTTCAAGTACTTCATGTGATCAGTTGAAGGATTTAAGAATTGACTATGCATAGGACTGCTCTTGCCCCTTCACATGTTTATGCATGGCTGCTTAGGGATAGGATTTTTTGTATGCAAGATGAAAGTTAATACTGGTTTAGGCACCTAAATTCTTTACTTTTCCTCTGTAAAATGTTCTTAAACATAACCTTTACCTTGAGTTTCCACTTACAGAAGTTACAAACCCATCTTTTACGAAGGAATAGCCTTAGGAAGGGAAGTAGTTGCTTATCTACACAGCAGATCAGCGCCTGTGCTAAAAAGAAAATAGCAGCAGCAGTCCCTTATGCTGTCTGATCAATTTATCTCTCTTTTTACTTACATAGGGAAACATTTAAAAATGATGAAGGACAGGATAACATAAATGCTTAAAGGAGGAACAGCAATAGTGGTTCTTTGAGTATTTGTGTTATTTTAAAGTTCTTTTCTCACATTTGAAGGGATCTGTACCATTAATACGTGTTCATCCAGGTTTCAGAAGACTCCTAGAAGTTTAAACAAGTGCACTGAAAAAGTTTGTGTTTGTAAACATTTATTTTCTTGAACTGAAAAAGGCTTGCATCAGCACACATTGTACAGCCTTGCAAATTACACAAATTGAAAAAAGTTTGTTTCATTTATGTGCAGTGAATCTTTAATGTCCAGTGAGCATCTGCAAATGATGAAAACTTAAACCATTAAAAAGGTTTCCAGCACTTATCAAACACAATTATCTTAGCATGAAAAGGAAGAGAAAGAGATCCATACTGGTGGGAACACAATTAAAGTGCAAACATTTTGTCACCTGTGAAGATACATTTTAGTTTCTTCACGCTTTTGCTGAAAAGAAGAAATATTAAACTGTGACTCTGTGAACATTCTTTGTAACCTATTCATATTCCCCTTTAAATAATTATTAAACTTGTTGGATCAGAAGCGAATCCTTGAAGGGTACAACCTACTCATAATTTCTTTTGACATTGCTTGAATGAATCTCGAAAGAAAATGACCATCGAAGGAGTTAGTTATTGAAGTAATGTATTTTTTTCTCTCAAAAAACCAAACCAAAACAAAAAAAACCCCAAACACAAGGGACAAAGAACAGGTTAACTTGAAGATTTGGGGTAGTTTGCTAGAAAATGATTGTAATTCCTTGAAAATGGTTCTCTTTTCCCCTCTACCAATCCTCAGGTTCCTGCCTTGGAATGGACAGCTGTGTGCTGGCTGTGAAAAGGGATTATAAAATACAAATCTGAATATGGATTCTTATGAACGTTTGCTGTACAATAGAACTTTGGATCTGATACAAGAATTCAAAAATATAAAACAAAACTACTATAAAAGTAGGGGGCATTTCAACAGCATTCCTTGTAGAAAGCTGGCTGTCTCAAAGATGATTCCTTGCTATTGTCTGGGATTAACTCTGTGTTTTTTTTCTTCATCTTGCTGGATCACTGGGTTATTTAGTCTTCAATGGCTAATGTCATATGACAAAACATCCCAGGAGTCTCTGTGAAGTGAACAGAAACTCCATAACATCAAGCCAATCGCAGGGAGGAGGATGTGGAAGTAGTAAAGGCTGAGTGTCCACTGATGTAACCGCTACTGAGAACTAGCCCTTTCCAGAACATGAAAGTCGTAGTGCTTCTTGCTTGTTCTCAGCCTGAACTTGTTCACTGAGGTACTACTTTGTTTCTTCAATGCATTCTGAGCAGCTGACATTGTAGGGAACGTAGCTAGAACTGTGTAAGCGGAAGCCAAGTCACTCGGTTTGGATGGCTCAGTGTTCATGCTACTGTCTCCGCTGCCACAATAATGACGATGGTGCTGCTGCTGTGCTTGTAGACACTGCGAATCCCTTAGCCACCGAATCTTGGCACCGACTTTTAAAAGTTCTCCAAATAGTTTTTCTGCTTCCATACGAGTTATGCCTTCTGGCAGTTCAGTAATTTCTAGAACTTTTCCCACAACTGAAACAAGAAAGACATTGAATCTAAATTGGTCATTGTACTTAATGATACATCAAACAATGAAAAAATGAGTTATTTCATACTTGTATCTCCAGTTGGCTGATACCAAATACACGGGCATTCCATTTCTGGTATTCTAGAGAGCCTTTTGCTTTCACATTTAGCACTGCTTAGAGCTACAAGCATACAAACAAAAGCTGAGAATACAAAGAGGGCCCTCAAGAGAGAGGGAAAAATAATAAAGTAATCAACACCCAATCTTGCAGCAGGTTTGAGAACTCACCATACCACCTCACTGGCTTTGCCTATTAACTCTTCACACATCACCATACTAAAAAACTAGTCTCTCTTCTCTCAAAAAAATCGTCTCCAGTAAATTGTTAGAAAAAGCTGATTTATCTGTAACTTTCTGAAAAGATTTGATAGTAGGTAACACTTGCAACAAAAATTCTTTACGTAAAGATAGAGATAGATGGTATCAGGTTTTATTTGGATGACATCTTTACCAACTCCAAGAAGCTAATCTGTAGATCTAATATGTGCTTACTTCTATTAGAAGGAGAAGGGGGGGGGGGAAAGGGCAGCACAAACTAATTTGTAGTTTGTTTGATTTCACATTTCATGCAAGTAAAAGGAAGCAGGGGTATGTATATTTATTATAACAATATTTAAATGTAACAATATAATAGAACTTATGTTCAGTAAACTGACAAACTTGCTTTTCCTTTTAGTACTGTCCAAACCTGATCTTCTCTGGTCTTTTCTCCAGCCTTCAGAACTACGCTTTTCTCATTTAACCTCCCTCTTCCCCTCTCTCTAAATCAAGTCTTCCTATCCGTCCTTATGTTCTCAGTGTTTGCCATGTCCATTTCTGTCCAATTACTCTTCATTCTGGCCATTTTTCACCTCTGTTTTTCTTGTTACATTCCCAGTCCATCACCATAATTCATTTTTCTGGAGGACTTTGTCAATCAGCAATTCTATACCTGGTTCTCCTGCACCAAGATCTGCTGAAGCAGCCTTCTTTGCTGGTTTCTTTCCCCTGTTTCCATGTCTGTTTCCAGGTTGACACTGGAAAGATTGGCATAAATGATGTATTTTAATGACAACGCACCAGTGTCTTAATATTTCTAGCTCTGAAAAACAGTGCAGAGGAAAGTCTGGAAAATAACCCGTGCTACTATGGTACAGAAAAAATTTTCATGTCCAATTTTAGCCTTGGAGTTTAGCAATCCTGCAGTTAAGCACATTCAGTCCTTGGGTTCAGAAGAAAGAGAGATGACGAAAAAAAAAGTCACCTTAAATCTTCTTGGAAGAACAATCCCCCACCCCCCACTACCGCATTCCATCACATCTTCTGGCTGGTCTCAGGTAGAACTGAGCAAGGTAGGGTGTCTGTGTGTCTGTCCCAAAAATTAAATAGATGGCAAAATTTCTTAGCTTGGCTAACACCAATATTCTGGTTTTGTTTTTGTTGTAAGAAACAAACCCACTCCTTGCTTAGAAATACCTACATGTATTTTCTTTTTTTTTTTTTTTAATTGTTATTCAAATAAAAGAAAATCCTTTTAGCAAATGTTCTGTCTGCGATTTTTGGAACTGCTGCTGAATTGCTTAAAAAAATAAATAAAGAAATCCATAACCTACACTGTGCCTAAAGCTAAATTTCAGGAAAATGTTCCTCGTTTTTTTTTTAATTTTCAATACAACAAGAACATTGGGAAGTATCAACACAGAATAAAACCGTTGTTGGAAAGCAAGCACCTTCCACTCATTTAGTTGTCTAATGCACTAACATATTCCCCTATTCATGGTGGTAATAGTAGTAGTTTGAGTTGTTTTTTTTCAGTGCTGTCAGGTGATTGTTCTTTTTAGTACCTGTTGGCTTGTTACTTGTCCACGTAATAAAGGTGGTGGATTGTATTGCAGGGGTTGGCCAAGCAGTGGGTATCTGGCATCTCCTTAAAGAGAAAAGTAATTAGAAGGGTTTTTCTGTGGTATGAAATCTTCTTCTAAGTTCCTCTTACGATGTATATCTTAACACAGAAGAGAAAGCAGAATAACTATGCACAAAGTAGTGTATTTGGCTAGGCTAACAAAATAAGATTTGGCACAATTAAATAATGTCAGTCAGTCACGGACTGATCACAAGGTGAAAAGGTACAAGCTTGCTTGCATTTAAGGACTACACTGGAAAACACACTAAAAGTTTTTCTTCATTGCAGTCTTATCTAAATCCTCTCATTTCAAAATAAGCTTAATAAGGCTAAAGCTCCACTCAGTGTACTAAATTCATCATTTTTGAGGTTATATTCCTGATTAGTGCCAGGTACATCTTCACATTCGTATTTGCTCCAAGGATCCCAAAGATAACGGAACATAATCTTTTAGTAATCACAGAAGATTTATGAAAGTAGAGGTATACTTTACAACAAACAACCTGCAATTTTTACAACACTGGAATACAACACAATGACAAAGATTATGCAGCAGGTAAGACTAAGACAAAGACGAAAACAAGGTTTTCTTTATCAATAAGGAAGACATACAGAATTTTCTTGTAAGTTTTGCTTTAAAGTAGACTTTCTGTAAAGTAGACCCTTTAATTCTAAGTTTGGGAACTGTACCGGGATGTCTTTGTTCACTGACAAAGGGGTTTTTTTTATTGTTTGGATTTTAAATGTTACCAACTATCACATCTCTGTGAAAACTCCCTATTTTCTGTTTTTCTGTTAGCATGGCAGCAGAGGACTGAAATTCTACAAGGAATTTTTTTCTGTCTTTGGGTGGGTACTATCTGAAATACTAACTGAAGTAGCAACAGTATTGGCTAGAGGCTCTAGTCCCATCATGCTAGTTTTTCTACAAAGGAAGGGAGAATTCTGGCTTGGGGGGTGGTCTGATGCAGTGCATCATCAATAAGCAAGTTTGGCAGAACATTCATCTCGACATTGAATTTCTTTATATTTTTCCCCCAAAAGATAATAGGCTCACCTAATGTATTAAGATCAGCTAGTCTCACATTACTTATTTTATCTTTGTAGCTCTAAAATTACATCCTTTGCGACAGTGTGTGTCAAGTTCTTGATTATGGTTAAAACTTCAAGCTGAATTATATCAAACATTTATTAATATTTTGAATGCTGAAACGAGGAGTTTCACATGTAAGAAAGCTAGTGGGTTTTACAGAAGCTTTCATAATAGCAAGATCAAAAGCTTTGAAGAATACAGGGGATGGTATCAGTGCAGAGAAATAAGGAGAAATTTTACATGATGCTTGGGTGGGTAATTGTGATGATCCTGCCTCAATAGCATTACTACTAAAGTGAGCCCCAGTTTGTCAGAAAATCCTCATATAACTTGTATTTAAAAACATTTAAGTAGAAAACACACACATTTTTAGTTAACTAAAAATATACCTTGTCCAGCGACAAAAGGTCTAGAAAACTGGGACACGATAGAAAGAGGTGTTAATGTGGGACGGATGTTCTTCATGTTTGATAGCTGAGCCGGTGCTGGTGATTGGGCTGGTGAGGTGACAGGACTACCTAGTTGAGGACTATGCTGCAACTGGAATAAACAATAAGTTAGTGTTTTAAAAGGTACCTAGCTGAACAACCTACAGCATTCAAAGACTGAAGGAAAGTTAAAATAGCTATACTGAGTATTATCAAAGCAGATTTCAATTCCCCAAAAAGAACTTTTGGAAAAACTGTGCAGAGATGCAATTTATGCAATTTTTAAGTCACCCTGGAAAACAAAACAGAAACCTCATACCTGCGCAGCACTGTCTAAAGTGCTAAGTTCTGTGGACTTCTGCCCCCTTTGATGATCACAGTAATACTTATTCTGTTTCCATTGGGGAGGTGAATGGTTCCGAGGCTGAGGATTGTTAGGTATATTTAGCTGCATCATTACTACTCCTCCACCTGGTGGTGGCGCTACCGCTACAAGACAAGAATCAGGAGGCTACAATTACTTCGTCATACATTTCAATGGTAGTTTCAGCAGAACAGACAAGAATTAAAATGGGAAATAACATAATGAACGCTTTACTAAATAGGCTGCTGAATTCTAGAACACTAGAGCAGTATCTTCTGTACAATTACACGTCCATTATCAGATAAATCTGCGATAGTTCACTTAGAGAGGGCTTCCCAGAACTAGAAAAGATAGTGAAACCACTGAAACTCATTATTGAGAATATTTTTGAAAGAAATCATTCTATTTTATAGCAGTTGAAAGGATTCAACATTCACTGTAGTTACTGTCAGCACAAGCTGTTGAAGAAGATATATGGTACTGAGCAAAAATACACTTTATTTAAAATAGAAGTTACCTAGTTAGTTATACATGACATACAACAAAACGGACTCAAAAAAAATATTTTCTCTGGTATGGTGGCATACATCAGAAAGACCTGGAATCAACCTTTAGTCTGAGGCAAAATTACCCCCATTTATAGATTGTATCTAGGAACATTTTTCTGGGCAGAGACTGCAAATTGATCCCCACATCCTGTACCACTCGGCTGCTGCAGTAGCTACAGAAATGCCAAAAGTTGGGGAGAACAGCTGAACAGCCAGCGCTGTTCTGTGAGGTTTTGCGTAAGAAGTTGTGACGAGAGCCTGCCCGGGAGAGAAGCCGTCTTCCCCCTTTGACTAGTTCTGACCCAGGTATTTCTATAATGTCCTGTTTACTTGTAAATGGTTGTTTGCTATTTCCTTCTCTGCTCTACCCACTGTTTACAGCATTTCTCAGAAACCACGATTAAAACACATGGTTTAAACATCATTTATTTAATCATTCACCTTTTAAGAGGGAGTCTACATTCTTCCTAGCTTACTACCTGCATCATAGCATCAGCTAGGAGCAGTCAGATACAGATCATAAAATGCAATCATGTTTTTTTTAAAATGGACTATTGTTTTCACTGCCCCTGGGCTCCACAAAAAGAAACACTCCTGTGAAAAGCAAACCAAACAATGTAGAATAATGAACTCGTAATATTAAAACTGTATTAGCTTTTGTAAATTGTATTCAGAAATATTTACTATATTGATATTTATAAAAATAAATGAAGTAACGTTAGCAACGTTTTCACATCTACACTTTCTGTTTAATGGCAAGCAGTTCTACCTATGTGTTACAGATTGAAATGAAAGCATCAAGACACCTGGCCAACTTTAGCAAAGGATTTAAATTTATGAGTCCCTGCTCTGTCCCCAAGGGCCACACTACAAATATTTCCATTTCACTGGGCAGCAAAGTAAAATGTAACTGTTTATGAATATCTACTACATAATCAGAATAATATATAACATAATAGTTGCCAAGTGGTAAAGCCATAAACTTATGTAATCCCTATATGTACACCTGAGATGTACCAGACAAATATCTATATACACACTACACTTTACACAAGAAAATTTATTTAATTTTATGCATATATTTATATTATAAATTATACTTACATCTTACTGTTCTATAATATTACAGTATTTTATTCTGCCTACTTTGTTGACTTATCTCTGTTTTGTGAGAACTGAACACCCAAGAAAAACATGCTTGTCTTCTGAAACCATCTACAGCACTATTTCTAAAAAAGTGTCACAATCTGAAATGCTATTTAAACTCAAAAGAAAACTTTGTACATCCAGAAAAACTTGTTCTTTCTACAACTTCTAGTTCCACAGCATTTCAGTAAATGAAAATAAATGGAATTCTTTTCCTAAACAACAATCCCGACAAAAGTCAGTTTGCAGACACTATCACCTGTCAAAACCCATGAGAAGGGAAACCCAGAAGAAATCCTTGACAGGCTTCCCAGATTTGCAGTCAGGTCCACTAACTTTGTCAAATGAAGAGAAACACAACTCTGCTGCTTGTTTGCTTATGTCCTCCCTGTCCTTACCTCAGCAGCCTGATTCATCAATTTCAGTATTGCTCACCAAAAAGCATGCTTTTCTTTCTCTCAAAATTTGTTCTCCCTGTGTCATAGAGGGCTTCTCCCTTCCCCAAAGTTCTTTAAATCGCAGCTTAAGAGGTTTGAACCAGGCCTTCAAAACTGTGTAACGCCAGCACTTCCAGGATAGATTAGGAGGATACAAGAACAAACTAGCCTGAGACTGATTTCAGACATCCTGAAATGACAGTCTTCCAGAACTAAAGCCAAACAAACTTGAAGCAAAATGGAAACAAAACCAAACCTGCCCGTGAACTGTAATACACTGCTAATCCAGCTGTCTTGCCACTTAACTGCATGTTATCTATTTACTAATAAACAGGCTCTAAAAATATCTGAAAAGATAAATGTTTGTAAGAAACAGCACATCTGTAGTGGAATCTAGGTCATTGACCTAGGGGTGTTTAATCTATGGCTTGCTTGCAAAATACTGAGGTAGCAGTATTTGAGATTGCCTTTTTTTTGGCCAACCAAACCTTGAATGTATCAAATTCCCTATTGGTAAAATAAAGAGAGTACTGCTATGATCACAGGTTCGTTCTATAACCTCATTTAGAGGCTAACTCTGGTGCTTTTAATTTCCTGACCAGCCCATCAGTTTTATGGTTGGAAATTGAGAGTTTTTAAGTGTTTGGTTATTAAAATTTATAAACATTTCATGGATATGACAAGCTCTACGTCACCACTGTTGTCACATGCCATTGAGGCTGCTGTTATACACCACCTAAAAATCACCCAAATAATCTGTAGATCAAAACATTCCGAACCCGACCTAAGTGCTTCTGCTAAGCAACACTTATCTGCTGAAGGCTGCCTCCTGGCTGCCCCCATGAAGTTGGCTATTGTTTCACTTAAGTTCCAAGTTGTCATTTTAAAAGTTACAATAATAGCAATTCAGATGAAGAATTACAAAAAAGTAGTTGCAGAGATGGCACTCAAATTGCAGTTGTTCTAGCAGTTAGCCATGAAATTGATCTGATAATGTACAACAGGTTTCTAGACAGAATGGCTTAGATGAAAATCCCAATAAAATATACCTTTTATTGGCTGCATGATGGAAAGACCAGTGGGCGAACTTTTACATGATGAGGGTGGAGACACTATGCTGTAGTGCACAATGGAAGCAGCCTGTTGTGGCTTTGACTTTGATGAAGGTGGCAATAATGTAGGAGGTGATGGCTTCTGACTTGAATGGTTGCTATAAACTATGAAAGTAAAAGCAGCAAATAAGGCTACCATAAAAAACAAAACAAAAACACTTGAGACAGCTTTGGAGTATTTCATTTAGCTCTTCAGCAGGTCAAAAAGCTACCCCTCTTCTCTACCCAAACCCAGAACGCTTAGTTTTCACCCTCTTCTCAGGAACTCTTAAAAAATTGCTACTCCTATTCCATGAAGTAAAATCTAGAATGCTTCTTGAGTAGAAGAGCCAAGTATGCTGCTTCCAAAATGTACCTTCCTTGTTTTATCAAATGTAAACCCAAGTCTCAACATTTTCAGACCCATGTAGCTGTTCAAGAAAAGATGAAAGTCATTCTGCTGACTATGTCTAGTTCCCATGCCTATATCAACTCACAAACAGACATGCAAGGCATTATGATCTAAGTTACTGAATTCTAAGAAAGTAACTTAAGAGCTTTCAATGATAAACAAATTGAGATGTCAAGTTAACCTGCCTCCAACATTACTTCAAAAATGGAACACACAAGAAAATATAGTACAGTAGTTAATTCTAAATCAAAACCATTAACAGCAAATATCCATCACCCAGCATAATAATAACTAGACATTTTTGAAGTCCTTAAAAAAACCAAAACTTTACTCCCCCAACCTGCACACTGCTGTCCTTGAAGCTGCTGTGAGCTGCATGGTGATGATGTTCTAGGAAACTGTATCTGCTCTGATCCAGGAGGCTGCAGATATCCTACTGATGAACTGTAATAATAATAATAAATAAATAAATAAAAGAACATGATTAACAGGCATTTATGCTACACTCATTTAATCATGACTGCTGCATTTTCTGTCTACATGTACTGCAAATTGCTGAGATGTTGTTAATTTAAAAATTGATAATATTCCCACCTACCCCCAAATCTACTCATACTTCAGAAGACTGGAGTGTCACATCTCTTCCTTAGCAAAAAACTTATGCCCTGCTTACAAGAAGCAGCTGTACTTATGCACCTGCTTTGATATACTCTTTTTGTGTCGATAGTGCTCTATCAGTATAAAAACATGTAGATTAATCATAATAAAAAGACAATTTGTTGCCTTGCCCAGTTAACCAGAATTAGCTCTCAGTTAAATGATCACCATAGAACCTGCCACGGGGATTTCAGATGCAGTCCCTCGGCTGGAGGCTGGCCCCAAGCAGCTGAGCCAGCTCATTCAGCAGCCCAAACCAGCACACCTCTGCTGCTTCAGTCTGAAGTAACACAGCTTAAAGAGACAATTGCCTTTCCATGGCTTTACCAAATAGGCTGTAGGAAAAGGAAGGTGACTGCAGGAGATAAACAACCTTTCATTTGTTTGTAATATGTAGGAAAAGTATAACTTTAAAAGTTCATTCCTGCCAGGTATTTTTCAGGGCATTCGGGGGAAAACCAGGTAGGTAACAGACATAGGCAAATGCTGTCATACCACTAACTGCTCATACTGCTAGAGCCAGAACATCAGGTTGATGGGCCACAATCAGAATGGTGCCTATAGAATCCTGTACTTCATTTCTGTACTAACAGATAAAATAAACATTCTGAGGGAATGAGAAAAAAAATTTTATTGCTTCTATTTGTGGAAAAAAAGTAGCTGTAATCCTGTTAGACTTACCATTTTTACTTATGTTGTCACAAGAAGTTTGTTCCATTCTTTGTCCCACAGTTCAGTTATATAATTTTAAATTAAGACCCCCTTCCATTAAAGCAGACAAAACTCAGTGAAAACTAAACCAGATGATTTTATATGTGCATAGGATGTGTGCTTTCACACAGCTGCTCATCTGTCTACTGATTATAGTTTCCAATAGTGACCTGTATGTTTGAGACTATTTAGTTCCTGCAGAACAGTATTCTGATTTCCTTGTCAAAGTGCTGCAACAGAACTATTTTGATAAAAGCAAGATGCTGTCATTAGTTGCTAGTCTGCTCTGAATTCCTAACAAATGTTTCCCTGTTCAAAAGAGAGTGACATTCTAAATGACACAAAAGATCAAGCAGCAAATCTTCCTTCAAAAAAAGCCTGGGTTTATGTCTACATATGACTTCATTGAACCTCAAATAGAACTACAGAAGAAAAGGATAAAAAGAACCTTCAGATACAAAGAATAATAATTCAGATTTAAGTAGATTAAGCCATGCAGCAATGACACAAATACTATTTAAGTCTCTGCAGTCACAAAAGGATGAAGCAAGCTTCATACTGTTGCTGCTTGTTTAAAAGCTGTAAGCCAGGTATTTTTAAATGATGCACATGTCTAAGTTCAAAAAACTAGAGAAAGAAAAACTTGCAACAAGCATTAATCCTAATTCTTTTAAGTATCTGCCTATCTGTTCTCTCAACAAATTCTCACATTGTGCTGGGGACACAGATGCATGCACAGGGAGGTCTGTGCCTGTAGACCCATTTGCTGTTACCAAGGTAAGTAAAAAAATAAGCCACTTATTTACCAAACAAAAGCCGAGCATAGGAAAAAGTTTCTATACTTGTTTCATAAACAGCTTTGTGCCAGCAGGCCTCATTAGCAACACAGACAAATTAAGCTGAGCTCCTTCCCAACAAAGCTCCGAAAAAGGCAGGCAAGCAGTTTTTCTCCGAGATGCAAATTCTCTTTTCTCTACACCTTATTAAAGTGGTATCTGCTTCAAAACCAGTGAGTATGGATAGTCATCTTAAAGGTTACTGCAAGAAGGCATTGCTACTGAACACGCTGGTGTATCATGTGTAAGAAAAGGAACACAAAAAACTTAAGATGTGGAACTGTAGTAAAGTACTGCTGAAAGCGATATGGAAACAGTGTTCTCCAGTCTAACAAGTACCTCCCAATTAAAGCAGTACTGGTTGTTTCAGTTAATTGCATAAGAGTAAAAATAAATAAAGTGTCTCTAAGTCTGCCTTTAAAATAAATTTTAATATAAGCAATACTATAGCAAATCCTGTCAGTTACAAGGCAATTAAGCCTAGTTGCTGGGAAATCAAATAACTGAGTTAAAACTCACCTTAAATTATTCTGTTGACCTGATGGAATGACACTGTAGTAAACTGGCATTCCTGTTGTGGGTAATCCTTGATTTGACTGACTGGGAATTATAACAGGCTGTTGATACGTCTGCTGGGGCACTGCTTGGGAACCTTGAGGCACCGAAACCTAAAATTGAGACCACAATACAATTTTTTTCCTGCAGACAATGTTTCTTTCTGCCTCTTAACCATTACCTACTTTATATAAGATTTTTTTTTAAGAAAACAGAAACTGAAAGATCTGCCGGAGTTCTCTAAATCCAGAAGACTAGTAGTGATAACAGTAGTGGAAATAATAGTGCTTTATTAAAAAAATCCCAAAGTTTTATTTTCTTCCCCCAAAATGGAAATGTCAGTTCCAAGGGACTCCATTAATTAACAAAAGAGTTTTTCTCTACAATAGAAAGCGGGGTGCTGGGGAGGGAAATCTTATGAGCTTTTTCTTCCCATCCTCTGAATTGCAATTAACACAGCACTTGGCTTTCAACAGGACTAGAAATTGTACGTATGTGACAGATTTTCTTCTCACTTCAATTGTGGGGGTTTTTTGTTTGTTTGTTTGTTTGTTTTTTAAATTTCTGTCCCCAAAGTCACCTTCGACACCTGCCTGCAGCTTTCTATTAAAAAAAAATAAAAATTACTCAAACATGCAGAAGAATGATTGGAAAGTCATGAATAAATTACCCACCTGATAAGATGGCACTGAAGGATATGGAACAATCACACCCTGAATTTGATTCCCAACATTGTTGTGTTGGCCACTGACCAGATTTTGATTCTGAGACTGCTGAACTCCAACTAAACCCTGGTAGTTTTGTTGCTGGTTAGGCAAAACCTGGTAACCTGAAATTATACATTTAAATCTTATTTTGAAATAATGAACACATTTTATACGTTTTCACATAGGCAACTGTGTATGTGTAGCATTTTCCAATGGCTTTTTAAATCTGGCAACTTCGTAAGAATTGAACTTATCATGCATATAGAAAGAAGACAACATTAAAATTAACAGATTTTATTCATTTGGATCTAGCATGAAATACTTACTATACATACTATTTGCAATGCTGCTCGCACATGCTTGCAATATTTATTTACACTCTAAGTGAATTACATGCATTAACACTTTGATTTGATAGGTGAAAGCTGAAAGCATTTGAACAAAGCATGCTAGATAATATCAAACCCAATTAATTGTCGATTATGATGAACACGGCCATTCTAGGTAGTTTAGCTTTGAAATTCTAGTTACGCTAAATAAATTCTGATAGTACCTCAGGTGCCCTAGGGATGAGGGCATCTCGACTATGATTCAAGACTGAATCACACTTCAAGAAAATTTGTGTAAAGGCACATGTGCAAATCTTTTTAAAAAGGGCAATTTCTACTGAAATCTGTAATGCTAAAACCAACTGGGAACTGAGAAAAATCTTCCAGGTAAAAGCCATGTTCCTATACAGTGGAAAACAAGTTAATATTCAAAGTTATCTTGGGGACAAAAAGATTTTCATATTCACCCCTCTATAGTGCCTCTACAACAATTTATTATTGCTTAAACTGTATCCTCTGCTAACTTTCACAAACAGCCTAAAAAACCCTCCAGCTCCCCCCAAAACCAAACAAAAACAAAAAAAACAAAAAAAAAACCCAAGCATGAGTGCCAAACAAGAAAACTGTGCATTTATTAGGTCCAACCTTAACTCCTGCTTTCTTTATTTTTTATTTTTTTTTAAATAAAGCATATAGTAGGTAACTGCTACCATGATCAAAACACATGCAGAACACAAGTAAAGTTCTTTTTGTCATATTCTGTTATACAGGTATGTGCTACTTACCACATCAGCAAAAAACCATCACTATCAGTGTTTCTGAGACAAAGCCAGTTATCTATCGCTCCAGAGTAACAAAACTGGGCTTGTCAAGATGCACTGACGGCAAGAAGAGCCTGTATTTAACTTGGACACATTCGCATTCTACTGACCTTGACATTCCCCACGCTCCCTACCTTGGTAAGGAACTATAACAAAGCAAATATAACTGCAAAAGCTCACGTGGATTTTTTTTTTAAACTGTGTTTAAAAAATGGCACAGTCTGTTTTGAAAATAATTCAGTTAACATGAAACACTTTCTTTGGTAAACAAAACCCACCAACGTTCATTGATTACATACATACAGGGTACAATGAACACTGCGAATTAACAGCCCGAGCAGGCTGTCTCTACAGAAATTGCAACAACAAAGACTAAAAAAAGACTGCTAATATAATCAACTATTTCTTCAGAAAATCAAAGGGAAGAAGGTTCAGTTTGTAAAAACCAAGAGAGCTATTAATTAGAAACACACAACACACTACAAATATTTTCAGAGTACTATACAAAATTTCAGAACAATGCATGCTTGAATTATGATTAGTAATTAGAATTTTTAATAGCTCTTAAGTTTGAACTGTGCACAGAAATCCATCTCGTATCTGTAATAAACAAAATGCGTAAATGTACTTTGCTACGGAATGATCTATGGCACCTAAAAAGCAGCAGAACGTGAAGCTGCGGTATATGACGGATCTAATCAATACATCTGCAACCTAGACCCCTCATTTCCCAGAAATTGCAATGTAGCTGTGGATATTTTTTCAGCTTTTTCTGGCACTTCCGGAGACATACATGATCAATTTTGCAAGCAGAGAGAACTGGAACAATATAAATTGGCTGCCAAGAAGGTTCCCCACAGTGTTCGAAAGAATGCTCTATTTTTAGCTTCACGATTTCACCTCTGCATAGAGAGTGGTCTGACAGAATGCAGCACTCAGCAGAAAACCCACACCTGCCGTAGCCGATTGTCTCATTACACAGAAATCCTCTGAAACAGTAGATAAAAAAAGAAGCATGCTTCTTAATATTTACAAAATTAAGAAGAAATCAATGTTAATCTAAGGGAAGTTAACTTACGGCAGGTAGAAGTACATTTCCTGAATAACACACTAAGAGCGAGAAACAGCCTTTATCCAAGAAAGGAAAAGCAAGTATAATCACTTGGTTAACAAGCTATGAGTATAGCTTGATTACAACTATGACAACTACAGGTATTATTGCAACTGTAATAGTTTTCTGCCTGGCTCGTCCCGAAGCAGAAGCTAGTTGAACTTCAGCTGGTGTTCCTACAGTAATTGTAGTTCAGGTAAGATTTGTAATCAACCTCTAAGTTAGGTCTCATGGTAACTGGGCCCTCATTATCATGGCAATTGGAAATGCTGCCTTCTTAAAGAGAGTTTTCTTCTTCCGATATCTTTTGGGCAACTGAAGCATTTTTATTAACAGTGAACGCCCTAAGTACTTCACCTGAAACCCCTTTGAAAAGGAAGCCAGGAAGCAGCTGAAAAAGAGACCGGTTCACTGTGAGAAATGTAAACCTCTCAGACAGTGTTACGGCCCCGAATCCAACAGCTCATAAATAAAGTCAGGCCACTCCACGTTATTAAACCAGAAGTGGCTTCAGTTGCCATGCTCTCAGCAGCTGTCACCTTTTATCTAAATTTGTGTTTGGAAAGTTATTTCACAGTTAGTAATCACTTTATAAGATGAATAAAACTCACAGCTTTTATGTAATACAAGAATTGTCAGTTCTCACTTTTGACCGGACACATTGCTATACTATCCAAGTAACGTGCTGCCTTTTGTCTCAAAAAACAGCCACTGCTAATAAGCATCAACCATTTCAGATGTAGCTTTATGTCAACTTAATACAAATATTTAGGTTTAAAATAAATCTGAGAGAGAGAACTTCAAAATACACCATCTTACAAGCAGTTTACAGAACAGAAAACATGACATGGAACCTTCCAGCTCTAGAATGCCGATTCAAATTTGCCTATAAAACAGTAAATGAGAGCCAGCAATGGCTAGGTAGCGATTTGGAGATTGTGAGTTAAACACTAATTATGCAGTTGCTAGTAAAATACTTCTCTCTATCATTAGTGCTACTGAACACCAAGTAACCAAACAGGACCGAATGGCATTATTGGCTGGACCACCCCTTCGCTATTTAAACGTGATCCCTTGATGTCAGGGTTACAGGTACAAAGTACGTTACGAAAGCAGCCAAGTAGCCATTTGCACAGCTTTCTTCTTTTATTTCTTCTAGCACACAGAGGGAAATTTTAGCTACTGATGCCTTTCACCCTGTCCACATTACAGGCAGTGAAATTCAGTTAAAATGTAAAGAGCTAAAATCATACAAGAAAGAAACTTACTTACCTAATAGCAACCGATTCTTCCCTTTGCATCTTGGTGCTGATGCACCGTCACCCCATGCTTTCAAATTCAGATTGTTTTGTTTAGCTACATACATACACTGGGCTCTCTTCGACTTAGAGAGTGTGTGTGCGCTATTCACAGAGGGTGTCCCCAAAAATGGGGAAGTAACCCCAGCTGAGCCTCAGACTTTTTGCTATTAAGTAGTCTAGGTATTAAAATTCTGAGAAGGAAAGCAGGTTGTGTAAGGCAGTTGAATAACACATCTTTAAACTCCATTGGATAAAACAAGTTGCAAAAACGAGTACTTTGTTTTCCTTCAAAAAAAAAGTCAATATACTTTCACTTCTGAAAAGTGGTGATCTATTTGCAGCAAGCAGGCACTAACAGCACTTGAAAATGATCTGACAACCCTCCCACAAGTGGGCATCACCTCTTCATGATTCTGCAATGGAATAATCCCTTGGAAATTTGTGAACTGAACCCCTGATAACAACTTCAAGCATTGCTGCTATTGGAGCACTTCCTAAAAGAACTGGAGAAGAGTGAACCACCCCTTTTCTAGGCTACTTCATAGAACAGCTATACAGAAATCCAGTCTGTATTTGTAAAAGCTGATCTTTCATCCCATTTCTGTAGAGCAACACATAGTTGGGGGAAGAATTAAAAATCCTTCTTCCTGCAGGAAACTCAAAAACGACACAGTCTAATGTATTCAACTAAGACATGGCATAAAAGCCTGATTTTTAAGGGTCTCTGCCTCCAAACATCACTAGTTACTTCTGAAAATTTTGACTGTGAGTCAAGATATTACTGCAAAGTAAATCTGTTTTGGGAATCCAAACCTTACTGAAAAAGTCATAATGGTATTTTTAAGTACAGATGATCAGAATAATGGTAGCTACAGTTACAATTTGTAAGGAAAAAAGACAAGAGGAAAGAAAGGAGACAGAAATACAGCTTGATAACACTCATAGAAAGGTAACTCAGAAGCAGTTGAAAAGTCATTACTAAAAAAAATGGGAGGAGCAGAAGACTAATTCTAACTTAAGTCTCGTTATATATTCTATTCAATACCCAGATACCTTTAATCACAGGACAGAAAGACAAATTAAAACAGTATCACCAGTATCTTCTGCACAGCACTCTTTTCATGCCACAACATCTAAAATTGGTATCCTTTGTTTAGAACTTTCAGTTAAGGTACATCTCTGCCATGTTACATCATCTAAAGGTACTAACTCATCTTGCTTTGCGAATTACTAAAAATTTAGCAACTAAGTTACAAGTTTTTTAAAATATTCCGTTCTAAACTTAAAAAAAATAGTAGTATCGTAGTATCCTATAATTAAAGTTACAGCGTAAGCCACTCATAGTAATGGCTCAAGTCTCAAGTTTCATGAACAACTGACTCGGATTTTTTTTTTTTTTTTCTCCCCC
>JANZLQ010000001.1:46095655-46157293 GCA_026212715.1 Elanus axillaris | reverse complement strand
AAATTATTAATCTGGGGCCTTTTCAATCTACTTCCCCCCCCCACCCCCCATCTCCCCTGGAATACCATTACAAGATTCCTTCTGTGAACCAAGGGTCAATTCAGCACTGCTTTGCACTGTAAAGTGAGGCTTTCATATCTAGCCCTGATTTTCTGGACAGAAAATACATGCCTGTACATATGCACACGTGCTAATGTTCAGTTCATCCGCAGTGCATTCAAGGGATTGGTCACTTACTCCAAAATGATGCATGCACATATATCAACTGGATACACCGAAGCAATGAATGCACAGCCTACAACTATTGCATATGTGCAGGCCATGGGGTAGTGCAGATGCAGCAGGCCCGAAGTCCCTTCAGGTACACTAGCTAAATTCACGTGCTCTGTAGACAGCCTGCATGCAAGCAATGACCATTTTCTTTTTACTACTAGATGTCAGAGATCTTCTCCGACTCACCTGCTGGACAGATTGCAGAATACTAAAAACCCCAAACCTATTTTTTTTAGCTCCTCTGACAATTTTCAGACCAAAATCAAGAATACAGCTAGAAAAAAAATGATGGTCATGCGGTAGCTTTAGCCTCATTTTATGCAACAATTCGAAGTTCAAAAGGAGTATGAAATAGCTGATTGAAAGCAATAGTCATTTTACAGATATGAATGACTATAAACATTGCAAGGCAGTGGAGAACCAGACCCTGAGCTTTCTGAAAGCCAATGCATGCAACTAAAAGCAATGTTCCAAAAGTTCAGTATGGAGAGGTCTGTAGAACTGCACTCTTCCTGGATCACTGTACACCTAGAGATCTAGGTACACAGTTTATCATACTTCTTAAGTCTTTGCTATGATACTTGCAGTACTTGGAAACAGAATATAGTTGTTTAAATTTAAGAACTCTTCATTAGCAGCCTCTATACAATCTAGAAGAGAAAGAAAGACTCAAAAAGGGCTGTGACAAAATTTATCTACTGTTTGAAGTTACCCTGCAGTCCTTCATAAAAATTTCTGGTTGTAACCCTCTTACTTGTGTGTATGAAAAGACAGTATAGCTTGGAGCATCTGCTGATGCTGACTATTATTAACCTTTTTTTTATTGCTAAATGAAGTGAAATACAAAGCTATTAATTGTAAACTGGGCAAAACAGCATATCCCAGCTCTGTTAAACAATCTTCACCTGACCAGAGTTACTTTGATTAGATTTGTTTACAAGCATATCCACTTCTAGATTACGTAGAGAAATTAGGCTGAAGCCATCACAATTAAAGCCAACTACATCCTTGATCACAATGAACAACAAAACCATCTCAACACATGCAAAATCACCACAACCTGTAACTGCAGCGAAGCAACAACCATCAAGGTAGGCATTCTGAACTTTGAATGTTAACTCACAGAATGCCAAAATAAAGTTTCCAGTGAAATTTTAACAATCCATTATTGTTCTTTAATTTAGAAAACAGAGATTTCTAAGAAGGTATTTTATATATACACTATTGTCAGGTCGCAGTTTCTTTTCAAGCTGTGCCAAACAGTATTACTACACTGCTAAATGAAATAACTCAATATGATGGCACAATTTTACATCATATGCAGAAGCACCTCGGAATGTTTGGGTTTTTTTTTATACAAGTATACAAGGGACAAACAGAATTTGCAACTGTTTTACTGCAGTAAGATATAGAAGTGTGGTGATATACCTATAAGGTAGTGGTGGTTTAAGGGAAAGCAAAACATTTAAACAGATCCTCATTAGAAACAAGTTTTATAAATGAGATCAAAGCCAAGCATAATACAGGCAAGCAATAATATTCTGCTTTTTTACACTTCTACTTCAAATTCTGCAGTAGTGCATCTGTAACCCATCCATGTATTACAAGCCTCAAAATTCTCCACAACCAAGATTATCTATTGGATCAAATTACACTGGCATTTGGAATAGAAATATTTACTAAATTTCATTTCTGACCCACAGAATATTTATATCCCCATTTTCTGAGATTCTGTTTTGACATTACAAGTTAACACACCTTTGAAACCCAGGCTCTTATTTTCCCCCAACATTTCTGAATCTTAAAATTAAACAGTAGTCTTTGTTCCACTGATCTGATTTTTCAGCAACCTAAAAATCAGGTAAGCTTTTTTAGCCATATTCATTTAAATTTAACAACGGCACTGAAAGATAACATAACAAATATAACTAACAATTCATAGGTTTTAATGCTATTTTTTCCTAGGTAGTAGGACAGCAGCGCACAGTTTCCTAAGACTGCACAATGCAGCTTTGCCACACTGAAACTAAAGAGTTGAACTCTCAATTTTTGTTTTGTATAATTTAAGTACTTAGGTTGACAAATGTTTTCAAACCCTTTACGAAATGAAATGTATTTAGCTTAAAGCATCTATAATGCACTTTAAAATTCTAGTTCCAAAGTCAAAAGTCTTCATTTAATTTGTTACCTGAATTCTAGCTCTCCAATGCAGTTACATGGCTAGGTCTGTAGTCATTCTATGTATGCAGCACCCACTGTGTCCAGAAGGATTTGTATGCATGGAGCACCTACGAGACTGAGGCCTCTACATATGTACACATCTGCAATACGCATCAAGTATCAAACCACCAGGTACTTCACTGCTATGTAACTATGTATTTGTACAGATTTTTTTATACCTGTCTTAGACAGCCTGCCTGTGCTTTTGCTGCTTCCAGAGCTATCTCCTCTTGTCAGAACTGATATCCCACTGAAGCTGCTGGCTTTCGTTACAGCTGGCTTCAGATTGCGGATGGAGCTATCAGAGTCGGTGCTGCTCCAGGGACGGGGTTCACAATACTTCAGCTCATTCTCAGTACTGCTCTGATGGCTGTTGGCTGATCTCCCTGATGTTTCCTTATTGATTCTGTAAGTTATAAACTAAACTTTTAGCACAAGCATCAATTGCAAAATAAGGGAAAAGAAAAAAGGAAAAAGAAAAGAAAGAAAAGAAAAGGTGAAATGCATGCAGAATACTTTGGGATTTTTTTTTTTTTTAAAGAAAGCATCAAATACCTAAGTATCTGTCGTCTTTGTTGTGTACTATTAGTTTCTTCCTCCTGGATTCTGTTGACATTTTAATAAGATAGCTTAATATTTATTAAGAATATAGGAAAATGAAACAGAATTAAACTGCAAATTTTCTTACCTTTTATCAGTGAAATAATTCTCTTGGGAACACAGGGACTGAGGGGCAAAGAAGTGTAGAAATTAATACGAATGGCATCTAGAACCCCTACTACAGCACAGTAATAGAACATGCTGCAATTTGGAGTCTTTTGTATTTTACGTGGACGTTACAGCACCCTCTTTATATTAAGCTGCCTGAAAACTTAACCTCTTTGGTGGATAATTTCCATGTTATGGGAAAGGACAGACAATATAAAAAGGCCCATCTGCAGAAAACAGAAGTTAGCATTAGAATAGTTACAGTGCCGACCATTTTGGTTATATCAGTATTTTTCTGAAGTTACAATTCTTCCATTGGGCCTTTGCTGCCTTATGTAACTTCCAGCTGATGTGTGACTTCACAAGTCTGTTAATACCACCTGAATTGCCTTGTCTTCTGCTTGAAAAGTGTGAAGTAGAAGATGATGCTGGCTACTGCAGTTATTGCACTGAATTCTTGGGGTACAAGTACTTAACACACAAAAAAGCAGACAGAATATACAATCAAAAAGGTTACTATTAACTCCAATTATGTTGTCCTTGACTCTGACCTCTAACATTTGGCACAAAGCTGCTAAGGGTACAATACATGGTAAATGAGTATGCAAAAGGAAAAAGTAGTTTTATATTCAAAAGTCCATTCTTTCTGTTTGTAACTAAGGTGAACAAAAAAGAAAAAAGGCTTTGGGATAATATTTGGACATAGCAAATGAGCCTCTCAGAGCTCATTACTCTTTCTTCAGAACAAGAATCTGGGTTTGGATGTGTAAGAGCTACAGATAACTGCCAGAAAAAGTGGATTATTAGAAGTAATGCATATTGTTGAAGACGTATTTGTTCTGTTTCACTCAGTATAATTAAATATAATCACTACTTGTGACTGAACTATAGTTTACAACATTGTTCTGCTTGATAACCCCAGTTAAGAGAAACTAGACTTCCAGGCTTCTGGCTGAAATTTCACATATGGGAACTCAATTTTACTGTGACCAGACATAAGATGCGTTTGATATGGACACAAGGGAAAAACCCCAACATTTGGTTTTTGTTTTTTTGTTTCGTTTCTCCCCCCCCCCCTTGTTTTTGGTTTGGTTTTTTCAAATTATTATTGCTCTGAGCAACAACTGAAATGATTGCAGTACCAAAAATCTATAACTTAAATTTCAGTAAGGGGCAAAATAATGCATTGAAATAGGTAACGCTAGATAACGCGCCAAAATAATTCTGGCAAGTTACTAGAGTTTCATACAGTAGTGAATACAGAAAACAGAGGTTTTCTTGGTAACTTCAGTATCATTTAAAACTCACTCAGGCCACACTAGTGATTCTTATCTGTTCAGTCCCCTTCAGAAAAAGACAGTTTCCAGGAAAGAAGTATTTTTTAACAAAAAAAGACATGTGCACGTGTGTGTGTTAAGCATTCATACAAAACGCCATAAGGTTGCTTTTGATACATACATCTTGTGCAAATATTCTTTCTCTAGCTCTCTGATACTCTTCTTCGCGTTCTTCTATGGATTTACTTCTTCTGTCATCTTTTAATCGTATTCTCATCTAAATTAAGTGATACAGTGTCAGCTTCTATGGGAAGATAGTATAAATACACAGTCAAATACAGCAAGTAGAAGGAAATAATCCATATGTATTTTACCTGGTTGTCATCTTTGTCTAAACTAGAGTTATCTCTTTTAAGGATGTACCGCTTCTGGAAATCATCACTCTTCTCATCCTTTATATGCTCGCAAAACTTTTGGTCAGGTCTGTGAAAAGCCGTAAGAAAGAAAAGACTTACGGTTTTGTAAACGTATACTATACACAGTGGAACAAACTGAAATATACTCAAGATTAATGTTAAATATACTTAGTATTCTAACTGAAGTGATAGATTTTGGTTGTCCAGGCAATGGAAAAGGTACCAAAACTGTAAGATGATGTGTACCCCTGACAAGTCCTGTTCCTGAGGCGTAACAAACCTGCTTTTAAAAATCTCTTCCTCCTTCAAAGCTTTTGCTTCAATTTCCAATTAAGGTGGCAAGCAAACCACATGCCCTTGGGGAATCAGAAGTGCTCTTGAATCCAGACTGGTGCCATGCAATGGATATTGGGCATGCATGGAAGTGAAGATAGGTGCTTTCTGCTAGAGCTGTAATACCTCAGATTTCATTTCAAGGGAAAACAGAAGATAAGAAGATAGAGGAGAAAGCATTGAAACTTACAAACTTCTAAAACAAAAGTAAGTAGAAATAAGCAAGAGCAGAACAACAGTACAATGCAGGCAAGCAAGAGCTTCACAAGATCACAGTGAGAGGATGAAGCAACAGATTATATATATTGTTTTGGTATTTAATCTACTTTGTGAAAGAAAATGAGATTTTTTTCAAACTCTTGTTATTAAAAATAGATACCAAGCACCTCGACAATAAAACTACTACTATCATAAAAGAAGTTCTCAGACAAACATGAAGTATTTGTCTAATAAAAGACAAAACATATGTATACTCTTCTCTATTTCTGTTTCTTTATTCATTACGGAGGACATCTGTATAGAGTCAGGATATCTTTTTCTATAAAACAGCCAAGCCTAACTATTCGTTACTGGATGCCCAAACATAATTAGCAGGCATTTCAGAGAACCTTTAGACTGTCTTACCTCTTTCTTTTAAAGGTCCCTGAATTTACTGCCCTGCAATCACCAACTTCCCACTCCACTGAGACGTCCCAGTATGCACTGGGTTGTTGATATCAGTAACATCACTGATCGGCGATGGAGCCGGGAATCTGCCTATGAGGAAAAGGTAAGTTTGGTTTTATTCAACATGGAGCAGATCTCCAAGGTTTTCTTTCTAAATTCTTATTTTATATCCAAAGTGATTTAAAATAAGAATATTGAAAACATTAAGAATCTTAATGTCTGCAGGTTAGATGAAATGCCTGCTAATTAGTAACTACACCTATAGGGGGCTTCCAGAGGCCATAAGCTATTTAAATACAGGGCGGGGGACATAAAAATGAGGAAGTCATCTTTTAGTAGTACTTATTCCACACTTGAAGTGCTAGGCTGAAGCTTCAGTCTAAAGATGTTGGTAGACGTAAAGGCAATAGATTTGAAATGTATGGCTTTATAAGTCAATTTAGATAGAAAATGTGTAGTCAAAGCAAAAACACATACATATATATGTAAGTTAATTAACATATATTTAGGCTATGTATATTTTTCTAGAAACTTTTGAGGAGAAAAGAGTTTACGTAAGTGAAATTTCAGTGTGGCATATTATTTCAGTTCTACTGACTCTAAAATTAGGGGGAGTAATAAGACTTTTTTCTCCCAAAGCTACGGAGCATGTACATAGAGACTGGGATTAGGATGCAGGTGCTGTAAACCCCTATTGTCTTGTTCAAATCATACAGTACTAAAAAGAAAATAATACCACAAACAAAAATAACCAACAAAAAAATGGCATAAGGCAAATGCTTTAATTTAAAACTAGAAACTTGGCAGCATAAATACACACATACATTAGTCCTTTGTCTTTGAGGCAGAATGAGGAGACAGAGCAAGTGCAGAGGACAGAGAGAACAGCTGGGTCCTTTGAATGAAAGCATCAACTATGTACGGGTTTTGGAGTTGCTGTGGCCCCAGTGCTACTTTTTTTGTAATTTGGATTTGCCTACTGGTTTCTGCTCCCCAGCCCTCACAGTAAATTAGCATGCCACAAATTGTTAACCTGGTTGACACTTTCACTGATGAGATGTCTGTCTTCCCTGCTACGTTTATTTTGTAAGGCCGTGTGAGATCTGTAAGCAACATTATTCCAACAAAAGACTTCAATGTCTGAATTTTCCCAGTAGATTTTTACAGTACAAAAGCCAAAGTTGTGCAAGTCTTGTCCCCTCCCTTCACCAAATCAGAAATGACCCCATTCTAAGTTAAGGCCTCATTCTGCTTTCCAAAAGAAACAAAGAATGTACTTTGTACACTTCACTGGTGTAAATCTTTAAACAGATAAATAGTTAACATAAATCCATATTTCATGGAAACAAAGTTAGCAATGCATCTCTGTGAGAAAAGCAACAAGAATTCTTAATTTACAGCTAACATTCTTTTTTCCCCAAAAACATTTAAACACGAAACAGATCACATTATTACACAGTACTGGAACACAAACAGTAGAGATCTTGCAACTACCTCTCCTTGATGCAAGCTTCCCAATGAACAGACAGACCCCTGACGCTACGGATGCATCATATATCCCAGGTGTTAAATCTATGCATCAAAAAGTTTTTTCAAGACTTTTTACACTTACATTCTTGTATTGCTAGTTTTATTTACTATGACTGACTTCCCGCTCTGGTCCACATTGTGCTCTAATCCAAAGTAAGCAGCTACCCTGTGCAACAGCATTCTATG
This sequence comes from Elanus axillaris, assembly GCA_026212715.1. Classification (NCBI taxonomy): domain Eukaryota; kingdom Metazoa; phylum Chordata; class Aves; order Accipitriformes; family Accipitridae; genus Elanus; species Elanus axillaris. The sequence goes on along the minus strand of JANZLQ010000001.1, from coordinate 46,149,684 downwards.
GTAAGATGTCATTGGGGGAAACTTTTTCCTTGGAATCCTGGAAGAAAGGAATAGTACCTTTATTTAATAAACAGGAACACTCTTGAATTCTTTTTTTCCTATAAGAGTACAGTACTTACTCATTATTACCAATGAAATCTAAAATTTCCTGTTCTAATTTCAGCAGCATCATTCTGTCCCTGAAAATAAAAACACAGCAACTCACATATGAGACACTCCAATAACTGCAGTTGTATTCATCTTAAGAATACACAGATAAGATCTGTGATCAAGGGACGATGATAGACTGTAAATTTGACCACCAGGTGTCAAATGCAGTATTTTTAGGGCAGAGTATTCATTTTTCACTAAGCTATATCATCTGGAATCCACCTAGTGAAACATGCTGTTTTCATATCAGAAATCAGAAAACAGAAATCCTCCAAATAATCTCTGCCCAGCAGGCTCAAAAGAAAGTACAGTCATTGAGAAGACAGTCTCAAGAAGGAAAAGCAGTGACTAGGCTGTTTCTTGATGGTGAGCATGGGTAGTAACATTTGTTGAGGCCTGAGCTGGCCCTTGGATTGTGAAGCACATCATGGGATCATTGAGACACAGTGATGGAAGGCACTGCTACAACATACCAACAATCAAGTGGTTAAAAGCTGGCACACAATGCAGCATGATGAGATGTTAAGAGAATATGAAAAAGTTAAAACTCAAGGTGAGAGAAATCAATTAGTCCTAAAAACGCTTATGCCAGTTCCAATAAATCATTAACATGTAATGAAATTAACTGCTACACAGTTCATAATCTGTGCACATCAGATAACTAAGCTTCCCAGTTACTGCACATGTAAACCCACAGCAGACCTTCACCCTACAATTTCTGATTGGCACTGGGATGCTTTATGACCTCAAATAGGAACCACGTAAGAGTATAGCAGAGGTCTGTACTTTCTAATTTTACTCTATAGGACAAAATAGCCTCGGCCTGTGATTATAACTCATTTTATACTTTTTGCCAATAAATTGGATTCCCAATAAATTATCACATTGGAAATCATAACTATAATACGAATGAATAACAAATAGCAGTGGAATAGCTTTTGTGACAGCAGCACAATTCCACCAAGTTAATTTCTTGCCTTGTATGTATAGCCACAGACCTAGTATTGAAACCCCATTGAGGAGAACACCACAAGTTAGACAGCAGCACACTGCAAACCTCAAAGCAGCAGAACCATGTCAACTCTGTTGCTAACAAACGATGGACTTGAGTCAGGTCAGAGTTGGTTTCTGATGTGCAGAGTGAAAATGTATATGTCTAACTATGGCTACATGGTACAGCTTAAAAAAAATTCCTTTGTCTATGAATTCAGTGCAAGACAGATTAAAGTAAGAGAAGGCAGTTGGGTCTCTAACAAGCAGATGCTACGAGAGTACAAGTTTTAGAGACACAATATTAAGCGTCCCTTCAGGGAGAGAACTGCACACAGACAGAACTCATTATTTGCTTATTAAACTTTAAAAGCATTTAAACCATTTCAATGTCCTGAACCTCTGTTCACATAACACACAAATTACAGTGGACTGGTGTTTCAGATAGCTTGCGCAACAAAATCTCATCCTAAATAAGTGATATGTACTGTTAGACATTTAAGAGGGGGGTGAAACAACAAAAAACCCCAGGTGGTGTGACATCTCAAGCAACAGGAAGAAAGAAAAACAGGAAGTTGATATTACTGATGCTTACCTGGGATTGTTTTTTAATGTATTTACTAAAAATTCATGAAGATCTATACCAGTGGAATCTGTATACTCTTGGCTGGAATCTAAGGGTGAAGGGGAAGAGAATAAAATTATGCTTTGAAAAAACACTAATACAACACAAAATTTTTTCCCAATTATTGCTGATCATACTATTTATGGATCAATACTACATAACTATTAGGCATTTTATTCCCCAAATTAAGCACTTCCAGTTTCCACAAAAAAAAGCTCCCAAGTAAAAAACAAAACAGAAACCCCAACATCACCCCCCAACTCCCTAAATTCAAGTGTAATACAGAAGCAACTGCCAATCTATTAACAAATTGCTATATGTTTTAAAGCAGTGTATCACCCTGAGTCACCTGATTTCCACCAAGCTTCCAAGTTTTCTGATTGTACTACATTGCACTGTTGTATACACTTCTGTGCACCAGCAGCTGATCTACAGATTTACTAGATGTTGCCTCAAGAAATATGGTAACTTGGAACTTAACAGTTTAACCTTCATGAATGTTATTTTGTATTATTAAAAATCCTGAAACAAAGTATTCAAATATACATTTTGTTCTCTAAAATCTGTCACTAAAAGAAATGACCTAAAACCAAAGCTTCCCTTACATGAGCAACTTCCAGAGTTCCAGGTCTGCGAATCCAAAGCTATAGGTGTTTTAACAATATTTTTGGAACTAGGTTTCTTCCAAGAACTACTTATGTCTTAACCTACTCTCAAGTTAGGCAGGGTTCAAACTTACACCTAGGTCCTAGCTGCTACAGGTCTTTTTGTGGCCAGTAGAGAGAGAGCAGTCATTGCAAATTAGCTTCCATTAGCTATGAGGGGACTACTGCTCAAAGAAGGGTAGATTCACTGAAGACAGAATCTATGCAGGGTTTTTCATGAGAAGCAACAGTGCTGGCAGAGCAGCCATCTTCAAAAATGTGACCTAATTTTTTTCTGGAGAAAATTCAAGTCCACCTGAGGACAGGGAATCTCTAATTCCCTAAAGAAGAATAACAGTGGGTTCCTTTATCTGCAGAGCTTCTTATGCTATCAATCCTGCCCATATATTATCAAGACAGTATAAATGAAACCAAGCAAGTTCGAGCGTTTATGGTTTGGGATTATTTTTGATTCTGAGAAGGGGAAGGGGGGGGTTATGCCTGGTAAAACAACTTTAAGATTGAATAATTATTTACTTTAATTTTCTTCATTTGCAAGTGTGCAATAATTGAGTCATAATTGCTAGAAGACTAATGCTTAAATTCCATCGTTTTCTGTTTTGGCACATCCTAAATTGGGAAGTAATTAACCTCCAAAGAAGATATTGGGTGAATTTAGAACAGCTACCTCTACCTTCGACATTTTGTCACTTTGCTCTCAACTCCTCATCATTACCTAAAATGTTGGGTATTTTGGGTGTGTGTGTGTATTGTTTGTTTTTGGTTGTTTTTTTTTTTCTCCTTAATTGTAGAAGTTGGGCATGTACTTTAAAGGTTGAGCAAGTCAGCTTTGAAAGAACACCCTGGTTTTTTAAGGCATCATTTTGAAGACTGAGGTTTATAAACACAGTTAAGTTCTCCATCCCAGTGGTTTTTTTTATGTCACAAATACCTGGTTGCCAGCTGGGACAAGATACACTGAAATGCCATGAGGAAGGCCTTATGGAATTGAGGGACACAAGATGGACAAGTGCTACCTTTCTCAAGAAGAATTCTAGCTTTAAAGATATTTCCTACACTCTGGTTGATCCAAGATGTTTAGATAAATGTGCTGGATCCTTCATTTAAAGCAAAAGCTATACAATGATTTGCCAGCTTAAACATATGAAGTCTTCTACATTTAGGAGGCAGTAGGTAACACAGAGACAGGGCTGAAGTCATTAACTTCACAGTTCTCTTTCAGGTTAAACCCCAGATTTTCAGCAGATAGAATAGATCTTCAATCCAGAATACAGGAATATTAAAAGTAAAAACATAATACTTGTCATTCCTACTTCTGTAGTTCCACCCTTGCTCCAAAACTTCATAAAAAAATTCTAGATACTATAAAAAGTAAAATATATAAACAAACAAGAACATTGACTTCTGTTCAATAAAGATCAGAAAAAGTACAAAGGTAGATGTCATTCTCACTTTTTTCCAAGTTTCACAAATCCTGTAACAACAAAGTCTAGGAATAAGATAACTTCTACTGACTAGTAAAGTCAGTTTTCCAAAGAACTTGGACACAACTGAGGCAACACAACTGCTTTTATGCTGGTCTGCATAGCTAGATAGGCGAGAAAGGAAAAGCATTTGCTGGAGTACATGTGTTTGATGAAGCCCTGAAAGCATTGTATCCTCTGGGACCAATTCCTTCTCCAGCTCAGAGATGTCTGATCTATTTGCTTCATCTGCTAAAAAAAAGAGCAATGTTTATGCAATGATGACCTCAAAACAAACTGTTATTTTCTCTAAATATTCTTTATCTGCACAGTACATTTAAAAAGCGTAATGACAGATAGCAAACCTCTTGATAACATTTTTCTGGACAGTTTATCACTGGATTTTTCTTTTTCTGTTTCATCTTTTGCAGGCTTTTCTTCTTTTTCAAAAGACTGTGACAACTGGATCTGAATTTTCTCCTGTCAAGAGTAAAAAATCAGTCATCACAGAAATTATTTCAAACAATACCTGCAGGAGAACTGTTTTGTTCTATACTACCTGCAAAATAAAGTAGTAACAAGGAAAATAATTGCCTTCATATTCTTTCTGATCCCACATGTACTTTATGCAACCACAAAATGAAATTATTTATCAGTAAATCAAAAACTGTAGAAAAGGCGTAGAAACCACTGTACACACTTTAGAATTTACACACACTTCCAGGCCCTGAATGCTATTTCAAAATGAATCCAAAGTACCTTATTTGATACACATATGAAAATATTCCAGTTTTTCAGATGTATAAATTTTATACAGCTTCTACATTTTTTAAGTAATGCATCATCCACAATGCTTCCCCCCTACCTCGTTCTTCACAGCTCTTGACTATAAAAGCATGTTTCAAGTTTTAATTTGGTTTATACAAAGAAGAAAAAAGTTTAAAACCAAATGTTTCAAATCTCAGACAGACCACCATTCCCAGAACCACAAAAAAGGGAAATATTTATGGTATAATATATCAAGGCAAAATTTGCAAACCTTACTGTCATCAAGGCTTAGATTCCTAACTTCCTGTATATTTTGACAGAGTAGCTTTGTGTGTGTAATCATCTCAAAAATCCATGTTCTTATACAAGTAGGTGAATTATCATACAACCTGTTTCCCAAATACAGCAAAAAAGATCTGCTCCTTGAAATTATAGTGACATAATGGTCCCCTAAATAGTGGAAAATTGTAACTTGTTTTTCACGCCTCTTTACTAAGACTGTCAGTGAAGGCCTAAGATTATTTCAGACGGCAAAAATCAGAGGAGGCAGGGGGAAATGGAGACACCATGTATCTGAATGACTCCAAGAGCATGAGTGACAGAGTCCTGCAAGAGTGAGACTCCCCCATTACCTTTTATCTTGACCTCCCTTCAAATGTCAGTTTTGCTCCCCCAGATGCCAATGAGTTGCGTCACCACCACCACTCTCCTGCCCCCTGAGAACATCTGATCCTTCCCAAGCCGAAGAACCTGCCTCTCACCCATTCTTGCCTTTCACCCTTCTATCCTGCACCTAATCCCTTCCCATGCAAGTCCTCACTCTTCCTTCAAACCCATTCTTACCCATATCCAGGCACCTGCTCTAAGCTTCAGCTTGTATGTCATTCCACAGCCTTGATCTCACTCATGTAAGCTGGCCAGAGTTAAATATAGTCAGGATTCACCAAGGCTAAAGATTGTTTCACACGCAAACACATCCATGCACGACCTGCAGTACTGCTCCTCCCTGCCCTAGCACACCAAAATGCTCTCTCCACCTTTGTCCCTCCAGAGCTGGGCAACGGGAACCCTATACTAACAAGGTTATGGTTAAAAAACTAGTTTCAATGTGTATTTGTGGAATAACAACTTTTTCAAATGTGAAAAAAAGCGTAGCTGATAGTTTTATCAGCTCTCCCTTTCATTATGATTTTTCCCCACATTAAGTGTTCTAATTAAACTTACCAATTCATGAACACCCTGCAGAACAGCATTACAAGTATGAAGACTTCTCAGGTTTTATGAGATTATCTGTAACCAAGTCTGATAAAAACCATTACCAATCACTAATAATGAACTTTTGTATAACTGTTTCCTATTCTTGAGAATTCACTTGGCTACAAACCTTAAGAAGTCCAAAACAAATCTTTGCATCCCTCACATCACTAACCTGAATATAATTCAAATGAGCAATTTATTTGTCACTAAGTGCATAACATCTACTGCTCACCTAGCAGCTGCCTAACAATTATTTGAGAAAGAAACAAACATGTTTGTCTTATTAAATTATTTCTGACTTGGATACACCAATACATTATTCTCCATTTTACAATAATACTCTACAGAACTACCAGTAAGCTAAGGAAATTTTCATAGTCTGATTTTCTTTCACTAAAAAAAATTGATTGACTATTCTAAACCCATCCAAAGTAAAAGCATACAGCAATAGTTTAGTCAAAGGATTTCAGCAAGTAATCATTTTCATACTTCTTTTCCCAATGAGAGCTAAAAAAGGAATAGCCATCTGAACAGTCAGTGCTACTGCCACCAATTCTACTTCAAAGTGTGATACAACAGAACTGTGCAGCAAAGGGCACTTGTGATTTCATGCTATAAAAACTGTAGCATCTAATTAAATATGACCTACTTGGCTGGAAAGCTGCTGAAAAACCTTTTAACTTCTATTCCCCTAAAATTCTTTTAATCCCACCCTGTTAGTAGCAGGTTTCTGCTGGCATACAGATTTAACAGACTCCTTGCTGTAACTCAGATCACCTATCTGAAGTCCTCAATGTAGCAGAAGAAATTGTCACCGAATCCTGATTAATCAAGAAAAAACCAAACAAAAAGCAAAACCCCTAAACCCATCAAAACCCAATAAATTCCTCCAGCTTAAAACACTTGAGAAAAAGGTAGGAGTCAGGAAGCATTACAGATCATTACTCAAAGGCCCTATGTCCTGGGGTCTTGGCTTTCTACCAGGAATCTCTAAAACCAACAACCTGAATTTACGCAAGTCAGTGTAAACTAACAGTACAGACCCTGGTCTCCCCCGACTCCCTCTCCTTTGGGTTGTTTTATTTTGCTAAAGAAGAAAAAGTTCAATTGTTTGAAGGTTCATTTACTTGTTACCCTTGCTAACAACTGTCGTTCATATGAAAGCAGCCCTTCCTTAAAAAGAGCCGAAATGGTTCATCCTTCGCTGGTGTTCATACTTCGTATTAGAGCATACAGAATCAAAACAACCCAAGCACCTAATATTTAGACAAAGGATGGCAAGAGAATAAAGAGTTAGTGTATTTACAAGACAAAAGATGAAATAAGTCAGTTATGTTTTTCCTCCTGCAATAAATTGATAAGCATAGCACCTTTTACTCAAGGGCTGCCAGTGCTTTTTAACAATTAAGGCTCAAAAATTTGTGAGCATTTACCTAGGTTTCTCAGTAAGAAACACTGTCTTTTTTTATGTTGCAATTTCTTAAGAAAATATAAACAAGTATATCAGAAAATAAATTGATCTGCTTGAGAATTTCTCTGGTCTGTTGACCTCTTTCATTATAGTCTCCTGAGGAGAAGCAGCCAGCAGTGGTAGCAGTGCCTTGCTAAGTGACTTCCACACCTGCACGTGCCTAGGAGTTTTGCCTTGCTAAGAGCTGCTGTAGTATGGAAGGGGTGACTAATAAACAGTCACAGGCAAGCCTACAGTCATCCCAAAATTCACACCAGTTCCTAGTTGAGTAAGTATATTTTTCATTCTATCAAGGCTAATGCTTTCTAACCATGAAAAATCTGGATTCTTCAAGCGTTACCAGCAACTTTATCCTGAATTTTATTCTTTTTAATTCTTAAAATCCATTTTAAGTACAAACACAAAACTGGAAGCTGTTTTTCAGCTGCAATCACAGATACAACACAGCAGTGACTTTTCCAGCAAGGGGATGTAATCACAGAGGTTATTCTCATACTGCTAGCAAGACTGTGCAAGACAGTCTCTCACTTCACCTAGCCACTGGATCTCCCACACATCCCAGGCACAATTAAAGCATACACACCGTGCTTCAAAGTGTGGGGTATGAGGCAGCCAGCAGCTGTTTGGTGCTCACAGAAGAAATCTTCCATGCCATTCCCAAAGATTCTTTGAGAAATAAAGTGAAACGGGTGAAGAAATTGCCTGTATGAATTGTTACAAGGGGTCATGGAAGACCTGTGCCCCATAGGATGTGCACTCCAGTGTCAGAACTTGTAACAAATTCTTATTCTAACTTTTCTTCAACATGCATTTCACCACTCTACAGGGAAGAATTAAATTTGTTCTCCCAATCATTTGCATGGTTATTGGGGTTCATAAGCCGTTTTTTCTAGATTACCGTTTTTAAAGAAAACTCAGAGCTAGATCTGATTTTGTTTCTTAATACACTGTCTGGTTTATGTATTCCTTTTGTAGAAACTTGGATTATGACACAATTCAATTCATTCTGTAGAACTGGCCTTTACGTCTCTTCTACTACCACAATAATTCCTTTCAAGAACCTTGCAGTACACAGCTAAGGATAGATTCCAGAGGACACTGTAACAAATGCCATCTGCAGAGAACACTTATTCTAGATGTCCGACTTCAAACCATTAAATATACGGTGTTGTATAGTGCTGGAGATTTTTAAAAATCCTAACATCTCTTATGTTTGAAATATACTGTGGATGAACAGCCGATCAAATTAGGATTCTCTCTTCCTGTAATTAGATGCAGTGACTGAAAAAGTTAAACCCTACTGCTTCAGACTAAACAACTAAGCCTGAACTCAGTCAATTTCGTTAGTCTTACACAAAACATTACAACAGGGTTGTAAATCATTGTAAATAGCATTAGCTTTTCTGTTGTCTTTTAATCTCTTACTCTGCAGCCTATACCAATCTAAGACTTAATTTTTCATCAAATTAGCAGGCCCACGTTCATACTTTCTCTAGTCAACTCTTCAAATACTGGCATATTAGTGAAAGACTATGAAAACCGCCGTTTTCTCAGTTTTCCCAAGGGAAAAAAAACCAAACCTAGATACTTTGTGGTTCAATCCTACAAAATTTTAATTAGCTTGACAAATACCTACATGAGTTCTCAATCTCCCTCCCTCCCCCAAACTGAATTACTACTCCCCCAGCAAAAACCCCTCACACTGCTATTCTACTGGTTCCTTCTGCTTGTTAAGTGACACTTTTCACAAAAAGACAGTTTAGAAGCTTTTCAAATAACAGCAAGTCAATATGCTTTATGAATAAGCCACTAAGGACCATTTCAGTTTCATTAGGAGTGAAAAAAAGAAAAGCATTTTGATGCCCCATGTATTTTGATGCCCCATGTATTTTGATGCCCCATGTTCATACACAGAATTAAAACCAGTAATAGCATTTCACTCTAAAAATACAGACTGGTATGAAGGTAAAGTCAGGAAAGCTAGATTTTGTTTTAAGTTCTCTAAGCTATTTTTACGTATTTTGTCCAGCATTTAGGAACTTCCTTAAGTGTGTTATATCACCTTGACAGATTAGTCTTCGGACATACTTCAGGCATGTGTTACTAGAACTACGACCAATTATGACTAATATGCAGGAATTCAGTTAAAGCACCAGAACTTACAGGTGTTTAAATTTCTATATATAAAAAGCCAATAATTGTGCTGCATATTAATCACCATTTTGCTGCCTTACTGATGGCAGACAGCACTTAAGCAGTTTAAGACTGCCTCAAGTACACTGTAACACTAGAAATTTGAAACAACAAAACCCCTCTTCCCCAGATATGAGCCATTATAGTTCAGAAAAAGAAAACAGCAAATTTTTCATATGATAGTATCACCTCTGTTAAAGCTATATTAAAAAAATTAAAGTCATATGATGTCTGCATATTTAAAGAGTACCCAAAAGATTTTCTTTTGAACAGTTAAGTTACTTCAAATTGTTTCGGAAACTTCAGTAATGTGATTTTTACCTGGAAGTCCTGTGATATTTCAGCTGTAGGAGGTGGTGGATATTCTTCACATACAGCAAGGCTCCGAACTAACTTTAACTTTGTGTTTGACTAAAGGAAAGTATGTAAAATTAAAAACTATGGCTTATAAAAATTATATAAATATACCATAAGCCGTTACTTTTCCATTCATGTAAAAACAAAATGGCTGAAAACTGCATTTTTTATAATTTTGATAGAATAAATAATTTCCTCTAGGATGAAAATACCCAAGCAACTGCAGCTTTTGAAGGCACTGTCAGCACAATAGAGCACATCTAATGAAAAGTAAATAAAATCTTTGGGAAAGTGTTTCTCTCCATAACAATAAAAAGCCACCAAAAATATAAAGGCAAACCACAAAAGCAGACAACTAGGCAAGACAAAAATCCAACAGAATAAAACAAAGCTTCAATGCCAAAAAATAAAACTAAAGGCACTTTTCACAAAGTAACAAAGCTTCATCAAGCATGAAGGGCTTCCTTAGCATGCCAGCACACAAGTCTACTGTACCTTCGACCTTTTTGCTGTCTGTCCAAAAGACTGCACTGGCCGCTGAATGATAGGCACAACAGAAAAGGTTTATATTAAACTTAATAGTACAATTTTATTAATGCAAAAGTCTGTATAAGAGAAAGCTTCACCAGTTATTACTGTCATGATGGTCAAATCTGTGAAAGGAACAGCATGTGCTTTTGATTGAAAGATTATATGCTCTCCCAATTTCATTGTGCTTGTCCTTGATTTTTCTTCTTCATTTATCAACAATAGATATTACAGGAATGTAACAGGAAGCAAGCATTATTCTTGCTCAGTAAGATCCAAGCAGTTTACTCTCTCAGCCAGCTCCTACATTTTAAATTCTCATGTCCTAATTTCCTTGGCAACATGACATGGTTTTTATAAACTTTGTTCCTATTCCTGAAACCTACCTGGAAAAATAATGGGGGTGGGGGAAGAGTAAAAAAAAAAAAAAAAATAAAGAAAAAAGCAGCATTGCCTCTACCAGGGGAACATACAATGACCTATCATAAGCAGGTTAAAACATATGGGTTTTTTTCTTTCATCTTAGAACCTATGAAAGTAGACTTTAAATGGGCTACTGGTCAATTTTTTTTTCTTTAATTTAGTAACTTACTATGCATTAATATGCTCTTCCTCCTCCCAGAGCCATTTTAGTTGCTATGCATTCATTTGCTCTTTCTACTCCTAGATCCCTTCTTCTATTACTATTGTTTCTTTTAAAAAGAATCATTACCAGAATTTTACTTCAGTATGCATGATTGAAAGCTACATTTGAATCAACACAATTTCTTGACTGCATACTTAAAACTAACTCAACCCTCTGTGACTGTTAAACAGGAATAGAAGCGCTTACAGTGGCGTAACATGATTTAAGTGTTGGTTTCACTGTAGAACTACAACTGATGAACAGACAAACCTTTAACAGAACTGGTTTTACTGAGCACAAGCCTAAAATTTGTAAGGTAATATAATTTCAAGTGTTGTCTAATGGACAGTATTTCCTCCTTTATGAAAGGGGTATCCTTTTAGAAGGAGACTAGACAAAAACCTCTGTTTAAAAACTACACAAAGGCATCCCTCCCTGCCCTAGGCTCATAGGAGCAGATGTCTATCAAGTGCCTTAATTTCTAGCAGGACATACATGTTGCTAAAAAGAATACCTAGCCTACAGTAAAAGGTTCTACCACATAAAGGCAGAACAACCGCTATTTCTCTGACTTCCCCAAGTCCCAAGTGTCTATTTTTGGATGTCGCACCAGCTTAGCTGAAAAGCAGCAGAAAGAGTGCTCATTTAAGCTCCTTTCACTATGTAACAGGATTTTAAATAGCAGCACTGAAAACTAACTGAACTCATAATCAGTTTTTTAAAGGAAGCTTGCTGAGATTTTGAGCAGCAAAGACAGTTCAAATGTTCTCATACCTGGAACAATACATAGGCTTTAAATTTTGCTGTTACCTCCAAAATATTTTTTCCTTTCAGTCAGCTATGCTGAAAGCATACATTGCATATTAAAAGCTGGCACTCTGCACATCCCTGGCAAGCTACAAAACTTTCAAGAACTGGATGATTTCCCAGCCTCATATCAATTACTCCAGCATTGATTATCTTAGGTGGGTTCAAATCAAGTCGTGTGAGCTTAAAAATCAAATCAGCACTGCCAGTGGAGTCCTCTGTTCACTGTCAAAACAACAGGCAAAAGAATCTACACTTGGGCAATTGTTTTTCCTTTGCAAAATTTTGGAAGCTTTGAAGCCAGTATGTAAGTGAAAAGAGTATATGGAAACAAACATCCCAGATCCACCACTGGGGCAGGGTGTGTGTGTGAATGCAGGGCAGGGCGGGGAGGGGACGTGAATCAAAGATAAGAACATATGTATTTCAATTATTTTTAAGAGCTATTTAAAAAAAACCCAAACAACAGAGAAGAGACTGTTGCTGGGAAGCTGGAACCGTATCATAATTAAATTTAATTAAGAACTGTACAAACCACGTATCTCCTCCTCACCTTAACTCAGTAAAGTCTAAGGAATCCATTGCAGCCAAAACTTCAGTATGTTTGTCCATGCCAGATAAAGTGAAGCAAATGCCTCAAAATTCAATTGAGATATTGACATGATCTAACATCAAATCTGAATTCTTTGTAAGAATGTTTAAAATGGATGTGATTTTCAGATTTCAGCCACAATAGGACAAGTTTGATGGTACATTCCTTTAAGTGTTTTAAATGTGTTGTATCTCATCGTCCATTTTGCTGGCAGAATTACAGTTATGTTTCCAGGTTGGAAAGCCAACCCAACTGACACTGTCAATTATGCTGCATTTAAAGAGATTTTTTTTTTTTTAAATAGGTGTTTGCAACCAATGGGGAGTAAGTTCATCAAAGCAATAGAGGATATTCAGGGTAGTAAACTAAGGTATTTGAATACCATGGTGCTCAATTTCATGATCACCCAACAATTTTAAAGGACCAAACCAACACCAATAACACTAGGGAGAGCTGGGGGGCCACCGCAGGAGGAAGATTCTCCCTTTACTGAAATGACTCAAACCTCAAAATAGCACGAGATAACCATCAACCCACCCATCTTATTAAGACTTGTTGTTATCTAGAAACAACTGCCTTGTAAAACAATCCTTTGATAGGCATGGATTCCTTGCTTTTCTGCATGACTTTAAGGATGTCAAAACTTGAAATACAAGCCCCCACATCCAGCTGTAACTGCAAAGATTAACAGGTAAGAAGCACTAGAATAAATCTGGTATGGCTGGACTGCAAGGACAGCTAATGTGAGAGAAGGCCTGTGATGTAAGGATTGCACCTGAAAATACAAAACCTGAAGTCCTGTGATATCAACAGTAACTGCACTCACAGAACTTGAAGATGATTGGACACAGATGATTGGACACAGATCCGTTCTCAAGCAAAACCATGCTAGCTGAAGATAACGACATTTCCACTGGAATTCCACGACAATAGGTAGTCAATGCATGATGCAGCTGTTAATGCACATTTTCTCTCTTTTCAGGTCCGTGAAATTTTAGTTGTCTCCTAATTCCTCTGCATTTGCTAAGTTTTGCTCCTAGAGAGCAACTTTGTTCCCCATTTGTGAAAAAATTATTTATACCTACTTCAGAATATGTAATCCTTACTGAGTGCAAATTAAGCAATTTCCTTATATTTGCAGCTCTCAAAGACTTTTACTGACTTGAGAAAACACTGTGTTAATGTAAGCAAGATTAAAAATAAATTCATGCCCCGTTTAAAGTCATTATGGGCATGATTTCAAGACAGTCTTTAAAAGCAAGTATTCAAAACAATTGCATAATGAAAAGAATGATTTGGGTTTCATCTCAAAAAAACCCCAAACCAACCAACAACTTTTAAGACCAACTACTATGCTTCATTTCCAACTACAAAATAAAAAGGTAATTAAGATAAGACTTTGCCAAACACATATAATCATATACATCCAGGCTTTCAGTAGGAGTATTTGCCTATTTTATTTTTTCCTAATTACCTCCATACATCATGTATATGAAATACAAAGTAAAGATCTGGAGCTGTTACACACCTTCCTCTATCATCACTATGCTGTCTAAACAAGTTGGATAAAAACAGGTCAGGCACAAGATGGCAAACTTAAAAGCGTGATAGGTTTTTTGAAAAGGTACTATATGTATTTCTGAAGTACCGTTTGGACATTCCTGAAGACAGGCATGACATGAGAGACCTGAACAAAGTGTTCTAAGGACATCAGGTTTCTCACGTTTCTTCTAAATTGGGTCTCAATTTTAAATCCAGTTAAGGGCTACAGTCCTAACACCACAGGTAGCTTTGCAATACTGAAGGAAAGAACAGCATGGTCTGTGGTTACTTGCTATCCTGTATTAGTGAGCAGTGACAGCAATTTTCCAGAAAACAACAGAGGAAGACTGATGGAAAAATAGTTTCATCATTGGACACAGAAGTATTTTCAACAGTTCAAAAGTAACCAAACAGAATCTGCCCAATCATTTATCTATTAAAAAAGTATTAAATCACATATTTTGGAGACAAAACCAGGTAAATCCTGACAAGACCAAAACAGCTGGGGAGGCGGCAAAGAAAGGCTTCAGAGAACTCAAGCTGTGGAACAGAGAGAGAAAACAAAGGTTTGTGCTAGTACAGAGGGAAGAAACTTGTAGAGAGAGAGATGTTTAGTTGCCAAGTAAAAAAAATAAATCTAATTCCTCCAAAGGACAGGAATATCTTCTTAATTAGCATAAATCCAAAACAGATATACTCACTTAATACAACATTTGTCTTACCCATGTCATATGGTGGATGCATACAACTCCTGCATTCCTGCACCAGTCCACAGCCTTCTATGAGGCCTTTTTTGTCAGTCATATTTTGGTTTTATTCTCCACAGCTCGCAAGTGCTTTTCCTGATACATAGTGATACACAGCTTGCTTTCTGTCAGTCTTTTACTGCCTTGGCCATCATCATCCCATCAAGGATCCTGCATCTACTTATTAATGGTTATTTTTCAGTGCAGAGATGACAGCATTTAAGACTAGCATTCTTCTCCCCCCCAAACCCCATACTGCATGGATTGTAGAATAAGAAGGAACCTCCTTTTCTGGATTATACATAAGCCAACATGAATTGTTATGGAGACTTTAAATATTTTTAGGTTTGAAAAAAAAAAAGTCTTCCTAGTAGTGAATAGAAGGCACTATCCTTTAAGATAAATCCAGCTGTTTAATTTTTTGTCAGTATTTCCTGACACATTAACTTTGTAACGGCAATCCTTATACTGGATGAAGTATCGCCTGTGTCACCACCCAGTGACAAAGGCAACAAACTTCAGACCCCATGTTCTTCCTAATTCAGAATTAGTATATTGTCACCTGACCTGGATAAGATTAACAGGTGGGAGACAACAGTGACTGGTGAACCAAAACCTTTTTGATTACAAAAACTACCAAAGTGCAGACATGCACATGACTTCCGTAAAGTAATTTTCAAATAAGTGCCTCTTGTTTCCAGTTCCATTTAAGAGTTACTTGATGGTCACTTCAAAATACAGTAATTCAAAACCCTTCCCTAATAATCTCTGTATCAATTATACTACTCTCACTCTGTTTAAAGAAATTGGAGTGCTAGCCACGTACTCCAATAGGATATTTTTCTCATTCATATTGTACCTCCAACTGTGTATGCAACAGCAAATAGGTTACTAATGCACAACATCTAAAGTAATCTGGAATTCAGAGCCACAGTTACATTTCAAAATATAATCACCAGTTTCTAGAACTGTGAAGATCCAGAAACAAACCATGATAGGTTTAGACAGAGGAAAGATCATAGCCTGTTTCTTACTTGGCTGTAAAGAAGTTAGAAATCAAGTGAAAACTGTACTCAGGAATATTACTGTAGTTTACTAATAGATATGAAACCTATTAAGCAATTAGCTACTAGCTAGGAAAGCCAAAGCCAAGCCCTATACAAGTCCCACCCCCAACCCATCCTCCGATATACTCAATTAGTAAACGAAAGAACGCAACAAATTCTCATCCTCTGATAAACTCGCCTAACATTTCTTGGCAAATTCTTTGCTCTTTTCCCTACCACTACAATAACATTTAACCTGCACTTAATGAAGAGCAGTACATCCAGTAAAATTTCACCAGTCAAACTACTTAATCATCCATTAGTTAAGAACTTGCTGACCACACTAGTGTTTCCTGAAGTGTTGTTTACTATGGACAGGCCAAAATTTTTGGTTTGTATTTTAGCATAAAACATGCTTTCAGTGAAAAATATATGACACATATTTGCACTAGCAGCTACCACAGTACACATGACATTAGCTTTTACTGATTTCAATTGTTGCAAAGGGCTTACATTAGCAAGGGTCCACTTTGTAATTGACTGTCTTCCTACCAATCTGGAAATCAACATCCTCAACCTACAAACACAGTTTTTAATTACACTACTCATTTAACAGCAACGTTCTGATTCTGATGGAGACTCCTGGACACGACATTATCAACACTAAATGAAGACAACAGTAAAGCTGTCTCCATTAAACTGCCTTCAGTTGTTCAGTTCACCTTGTATATGCTAGATAATTACTTCAGCCACCAGCTATCACTCCTGTACAAGAACAAGACCAAGCAGCCAACACCCACACCAAACCCCACAGCCATTGACAGCACCAACAGATTAAATTTCTCTAGACTGACTATACAGCAACATTTGTTTGCAGGAAGGCAGATTTTCCACTTGAGTCTCATAGAAGTTTCCGCACTAAAATCTGTTGAATGAGAAAACGTGAATGAGATTTTTCTAAGTTACTGAACTGTATGAAAATAAATAAACCTTAAATTAATTTTTAAGGCTCACTACTAGGATATTCCATTGATTAAAGAAAATACCACCTCAGCTAAAACATCTACTAGTTTTTCAGTAGCAGTTATTTCTCAAATGTCACAGGAGAATTATTTCATTT
The DNA here is from genome assembly GCA_026212715.1 of Elanus axillaris. NCBI lineage: Eukaryota > Metazoa > Chordata > Aves > Accipitriformes > Accipitridae > Elanus > Elanus axillaris. The sequence goes on along the minus strand of JANZLQ010000001.1, from coordinate 46,132,739 downwards.
TAAGGATTTATTTTTTCCATAAAATTATCTATTTGCACTGATGCCAGCCTTAATAAAGCCAGCAGATATTAAAGTGTAAAACTGTGTTGTTATTACAGTGGTCTACAAGATTTATTTGGAAGCAATTTAACATAGCAGATAGAGCTTACTTCACTCAGCGGAATATTGAATTGTTAGTCTTGAACAAAACTACACCCAAAAGAACCTTTTACTCAATTCTCAATAACAAGAATCTAATAAGCTACTGTCCTGTTTTTGCGATCCACAAGAGAATACTGCTGTACCTCATATCCCATTCAGGATCTTTATCAGAAGATTGTTTATTATTAACCCACATACACAAAATTCCTATAGAAAACTTGTTTTCGTCAAACACAAGCTTCTGTGGTTTCCCTTAGAAATTTGCCCCATTTTCTAGGTTGTGCCAGAAGATTCCAGTTGCTTTCCTTAACTCCTCAACTCACCTAAGACACTTACAGTCTTCAGTGACGAAGTGGGCAGCCTCAGCCAGCAGTTAGCTAGTTTGTCCCATGTGAGAGAGACCCACCTTTCAGGACTCTTGAGCATAAACACTAACTACACAACTAAACCTCAGAGGTATTAAATCTGCTGCCATAAATTCTTAACCCATCCTTATTGGCATGTTCTCCTTTAACAGAAGATATTTTCGTACTATTTACCCCACCTCCTTCTCACTTGAAATTTGATGCCATGATTTCCTTATAGGTACATCTCCCACCTTGCAAAGGTCTTTCATTTATATGCATCAGCTCTTCAGTGTACGCATGAGGTCTGCCTAAGCTTTCCTACCTAATAAATCACATACCAAAAGTGTCAAGTGGTGAAGAACAGAGGAAAAGGGAGGGTATGGGGAATACTAGCTAGCAGCCAAACAGGAAGATAGCTCACCAGCTCACTCCGCCATTGATGTAGGGAGAAAGAGGCTGAGGCTGGACCTTCTGCTGGTGGCTAGGGCAGGACCCAGACATAATGGCCTCAGAAGCTCTGCTGACTTGATTCCTCTGACACCTGGGGATTTGGATTACCTACATCTGATTACTTTAACCTTATGCTCTGCTGTAGAAGTTACACCTGAGCCACCTGTAAGCTGCACATAGCTCAAGAGCCCTAGACTGGTCACCCCTACTCAGGGCAGACAGGCTGAGCTGTGCTGTAGGGCTTTGTTCATATAAGCAACACTCAACATTTTAGTGTTTTCGTCAAACCACACTATTACTATATAGTGTATTCTTAACACAGCCCAGTCTCTGAAACTCGGTCAGGATTCAGCAACAGCAAAAGACAGCCTGAGTGCCGAGTTTTTTCCCTTGTTCTGCTACAATGAAAAGACTCAACTTCACACGTGCGCTCAGGAAAACACAAATATGGACAAATTGTCTGGTTCCCATTAAAACCGCTCATCTACTTCAAACAATTAAAAATGACTGGCTCTCATATGTACATGAATATAAACAGAGAAGTGGGGCAAAGGAGGAGAGAGGAAGCAATAATCATCCTACTTGCTTCCCTAACACTGGTCAAGTTTCCCTGACCTGTACCAAAGAAACACGCAAGAGGATCATGAGAAAGGGAGAAGAACAAGACACAGACTTATTTCATGTGATATACTAGTGAAAAATAAAGTGAAAAGCTTCTTACCGGCATATTGTTTTTGCTATCAGGACTATTTTCATCCTTTTCCACTTGAATCTGCTCCTGACTTCCTGATTGTATAAGGTTTTCAACTGGGTCTGTGTCTTTAAATTCACCGTCTGAACCCTTCATTGCATCAGTTTCATCTTTTACAGTAAGAATATCAGACATCCTCATTAGAAAAGGTTATTTTAAAACTCTACAAGAAATATGGAACCTTTAGGACAAAGAAAAAGCAGATCACTGAGTAATTTAAAATTAATTTTAAGAAATTACACATCTAACAGCTACCCAAAATAAATATGATTTTGCTGCAAAAAGGATTCCCCCTCCTATTATGGTATTTTTTCCTGTCTTGTATCAGAGGGAGACAGCGATCATTTTCTCATTAACCACTTTTACCAAGAGGCTTATAATAACAGACATCTATACAAACAAGAACTAAGAGCTATACTATAGGATAGTGCTTGCAGGTTTTCCGTTCTGTATTTCACATTAAACGCCTGAGAATTCAGATACTCCAAATCAAACTAGCTTCCAACAGAAACAAAGGAAGCTTTTCTCATTTTAAATGAAAAGAGAATTACATGTAGATTTATTTTAAAAGGGTTGAAAGTAAATAGATGAATCATAATGCACCAAGTGTGCAAACATTCATAAATTTCATTAAGACTTTCAAGCTTCCTAGTTGCCAGGTAACAACTGGACAAGTTCTAAATGCATGAACTACCTTACCTACTAGATGTTGTGAAACTAGTCTTAATAAAATTAAGCACACTCTTAAAAGCAATAAAAAAGAAAGAAAGAAAGAAAGAAAGAAAGGAGACAGCTTTTGTAATTAGGATAACAACAACCATTATCAGTAATTATAATTTATAAAAAGTTTTAAATACTATGTGAAGATAACTCTAAAAAAATTAAAGCTGTAACAGAACCATCCCAATTTTCCCAAAGAAAGACTTCTTGTCATTACTCAGCTACAGCACAAGATGTAAACCCCAAAATTTTCTATTTCTTAAAAAGAACAAATAATAAGATCTGAATGCTTAAAGTCCTACATAGAAAACAAATAACAATCAAGTAACATTATGGAACAGTCTAATTATCTGATTTAGTACCTGATATGTCCTACAGTTTGGGGATTGTGGTCTCCCACAAAAATAAAATAAAATAATCCAAAGTTCCTTTTCACAGTTGTCAACCAAGATGTCAGTTGTAATGAACCATCTGGAATCTGGCAGGAGGAGTCCCATGTCCTTATCCCCAGTGTAGAGTCCTGGACAGAACTATGTTGTCTTGAATCCGCAAGAACATCCCTTTCGAATGCCTAAAAATCAACAAAAGAAATACACGATACTTTTATATGTGGGGCAGGAGGGGAAAGGGAACATGACTACTTAAGTTTTTGGGTGTCATCATTTCAAGGAAAAAAACCACAGAAGAAATCAGCATTTGTCATATCTATACATTCTACTTGCTTTAGCAGCAATAATATTTTTCATTAAAATTCCAAGATATTTCAGTATTACAGATTTAACAAGTAGTCATAATAAATATTTTGTTGGCATTCCTAGTGAAACCGTTTCTATAAACAAGCAGGTATCTTCCAGAAGAGTCTGAAAAGACAGTTTGAAATAAGCGGCCCAGCAGGTGTGGAGGAGTAATAGGCCATGAAAGCTCACAAATGCATAGCAGCATTTTTCTCTTTGTCATCGTTAATAATCTACAAGCACAATACATAACCAATATTTCAGACAACTTGAATTTCAGAAGACAATTTTATTTTATTCAACAAAGTAATTGCCCTTGAATGAGGTTTTACAAATTTCTGCAAAACTGACAACATTCCATCTTCCCTCTTTTTCAGATTTCCTTTTCTGAGAAATAAGTAGTATCACCACTCACAAGGAAGCATGCATCTGAAGTGGTAGACAACAGACATCCAATAGCACACAAAATGTAACCTATGAACATAGCAAAAATACCCTAAAGCAAAGAACACAAATAACTATCTTTCAAACCTGTGAAAGATACACTGAAATAAAATAGCTGAAAAGGATCTCTGTATAGCATTCCCCAAACAATTTTCTCATGACTAGTCAGGGGCTTATAAAACCAGTACAAATGATAATAAACATCAAGAATACCTTCTGTCATGTCAGTCGAGCTACTTAACTTCCATGTAACATGACAGAATTGTTTCAGGAAAACAAACAAGTGAAAAACATCAGAATTGTCTGAAGTGAAATGAAGAAACAAATGAGACATTTACACCATGTTTATAACCATGATTTTTATCAATGTAGGTGAAGAATCTGAACTAAACTGTTCTCCTTCAAAGTAAAGAGTTGCACTACATGCAGGAAGAAAGGATGGAAAGACAAGTCGTGCAAGGTCTTAATGTCTCCAACAAGTTGCTTCTCAGCTGAAAGAATGTGAAAGCATTTAAGATTCTGAAGCATGAGGTCACTAGAAAGCAATTAATACCAAAATTACAAGGTCAGGCCATGACAGTGCCCAGCCTTTTATCAGTTTTAATGTTTTAGCAAAAGAGTTAAATATAAAATAACATAACAGAAAACTACCTAAATATAACGCTGACTTTACACGAGAGAAAAGTCCTATCCCGTTTGAAGAAAAACCTGCAGAACTGAGGATGGGAAGTAGGATTTACAATGAAACAAAAGAAAGCAAATACTTTGTATTCTCTACATTCCACAGCAGTATCACCAGCTTATATTCAAATTGGTTTGTATACACATCAGGATACTGCAATCTCTTGATCCCTTCCTGGAAAACAACTATAAAAACAGCAGAAAGCAACACTTCACAAGATACATAAAGAATGAAGAATAATGTACTTCCCCCCCCAATAAACCCGGCAAGAGATTTGGCTAAGAATAATTTTAAATTATCGTTTAAACAGTGTAGCATTTAACACGTCTTCCTTTAGTGCTACAATATCTTTATACATCGTAAACAGTTACAGCTCTGAGGAGAACACCTCATCATCCTCAACTACTCCCTCAATGCGAGGGAGAAGACTGCAATGGCACGGAGCAGCAGCATGACGGCCCACAAGCTTCCAGGTTTCCTTGCAGCGAGATTAACGCTTGGCTACAATTACTTTTCTAGATCTGAAGAAAAATACAGTTTGATAAGAGATATGATTTACCATAGACATTCTGACTTAAATCTTGCTGCAAAGAAGTACGGAAAAGCAAGATGAAAGATGGGCTGTGATTCAGACACGTAAAAGACCCTATTCACTGAATCTAATGGAGGGGAAAGGATTATAGGTGAAAGAACAAATTGGAAATAAAAATGTGCAGAAACGCAACAAAGGATATGCAGTTCTGTTCCGTTGTTGAGTTAGTTTTTCCAGACAATCCAGACAGTGATTTAAGACTTACGAAGAAGGTCAGATTAACAACTTTTACTGTAAACAAGACTTGAACAGAGCAGCTGCTTGTTTTTGTTGACTGACATATGATTTCTATTGTTTTGAGAGGAATGTTGAAAGAGATTAGTCTGAAGACAGGAAAAAACCCCATTTCTGTCCAGTAGCAAATCTAATCTTGGAAGTTAAGTGTAATTTAATTGCTACTCCCTACACAAGTTGCAATGTAGTAACTGTAACCAACATCTTTAAGTTTTTTCTTTAATTCGATCAAATTCACTAAGGGCTCCTGTCCCTTTGCAACACTTTTTTTTTTTTTAAATAATAAAAGGCTATCAGCATACTCAGCGAAACTCATGCTGCAAACATATTTTCTTGCCTATGGCAGTCCAGAACACAGACGCACAACAAAAAAGCCCTTGTATTTGCTACAACTTAACTGTAAATCCACTGATAACTTGTTATGAGCAGATTTTTCACCTGCAGATAGATTTAAATCCTGCAGATTTTGTGCTATGTAACATACAGTAAAAGGGCCAGAATTGAGGAAGAGCTGTGTAGTTTCAGTTCACATGAAATAATACATATTTTCAGGTTTTATAGAATGTAGCTATTTTGAGTCAACTAGAATTACTGTATGCAGACCCACAAGTAAATGACAAACTGTGCTTCAGATTTACAGCAAGACACACAAAATGGAAAGATGAATGTTTGCTTACCTGAAAAAAAAATTATCTTTTTTTAAGTAGTAACAGCCATAGATTCATTGAAATCATAATGCAACCTTGTGTTTGTGACCCACCATAGTGAATTTCTAGTACTTGGATAATATTCCATCTCTGAAGTTTCCTCCAATTCAGATAATTTTCATAGCTGAGAATTTGGCTCTAGTTTCTAAACTTGCACAGATTGGATTAAAAAAAGACTTAAGGAATTTTATATGCTGTATGCAGCCCATCCTTATGCATCCCACCTCCCCATATATTTGGTTGTTAACTTCTTGCGTCCCATGCAGGACAGGAAAAAGAAGAAACCAAGAAGGTAAGCCTTAGGACTCGCTCTACTGTTTGGAGAGAAAATAGCTTCTAGTAAGCAAACTGATTAAGTTGTTTTACACCAAATCCCAACATTGGCCATAGATTGGATGGCAATATAGACCAATATAGGTTGGCAGATTTTAATAAGAGGGACATGGTACCTCTGCCCTAAAATTATCCGAACAGTTGAAAGGACTGAACATTATGGGTAGAACTTAACCTGGTTTTGCACTTAAAAATTCAAGTAGCTAGCAACAGGTCTCGTGAAAAAAGGTTTCCCATTTTAGAATATTTTATAGGTAACAACAACAGGCACCTACTTTAACAGACAGGAGGTACAAGGACTTGTATGTAAGAATGGAGGACAACATGTCATATTTACCTTCTTTAACCTTCAGGATTGCTGTCTCCATCTGAACACTTACTGTTGAAATGTATGCTCTTTCCCTTCTTCATTATATTGGTTACACTATACCACCACCATTCATCCTAAATTCTATTAATTCTCTTTCTGAGAAGTGGTAACCACTTTATCTAGGCAACTATTCTGAATCTGCCCCTTTTCAGAGGGAAACGTGTTATTATCAGCTGTGAGGTGAAAGTCTAGTACTACGTAGGCATGTGCCTTTCAGTCAGAAGATCCTAAAAACTGTCAATGCTGTGTTCTCTTTGTTTTCTTTTGCACAGCTCAGAGAAGAAGCGATAAAGAAGACGACATCAAGCAAACCCATTGCTGAGTTTTATGACAGAAGCCTCCTGAATGGAAAACCACTGGGTCCTTTGCTTCAGGTTCTGACTTGAAAAATCATCATATGCAAGCCTACTAAATTGACTTGTAATGAGTGAGGATATTTCTGGGAACAGGATCTACTCAGCTTAATCCAATTTCCCTAATAGGCATCAAGACTTCCATCTCCTTGTTGCTGGCAATGCAGATGCAGACAGAAAGCTTTGCTCTGCCCATGACAGAAGAAATAGATTCTTTTTCATTTAAAAAGGTAAAAGGCAGAAGGTGATTTATTTTGTTGTTTTGTTCTTTAAGCTATTATTGATATCATTGCTGTCAAAAAGACCCCAGGAACAGCTGTCAAAATACCTGGTGTCAATCAAATTCAGAGCAGGAAATTGGATTAGAAGGATGGGGGTGAAAAATGTACATTCAATATGCAAAGTGGACAGACACACTGTCAGTGGAAAAGTAAAATGAAAATTTATTTCTTAAACAGTCTTCTGTTCACCAGACATTTCAACAGAATTCTTGCACAGGTCTAAAGAGTATTCCTTGTTGTGAACAATATCCACCTACCTCATTTTTACTACCATCATAAGCAGTTTACCCCCTAACCTGACAGTCAAAATCAGTCAGTGCTAAATTCCCAGTGAGGCTTGTTGCAAGTCATTCAGAAATCTCCAGACTGTATGCAGTGCCTTGTCTCAGCTCAACATTTTTTCTAGTTACGTGTAAAGCTGTACTTCTCTTCAGAAGTTACTTTAACTTTATTATCCGAGCACTAAAGGCTGGAACTTAATTATCTGTCTGTATTCTCCCTGAAACCAGACCAAGTTTATGTGAAACTGTACAGAGAAAGCCATACTTGCTGTACTGTTAAGAGTTTAAACAAGAGAAAGCAAAAACAACCAATGTATTAAAATTTGAAGCAGGAAGGATCAGTAGTTGTTTGTCTATCCCAGCATCAGAAGGCTAGCAACCACAGGAAAGACAGATGAGATACAGGACCAAGAAGCAGCTGGGGGTGGGGGGAAGTAAACATTAAAGCACAGAGACAGGCAGTATCAAAGTCTGGTATTTGCCCCAGCTTTTTACATACACATGAAAAATTTGTATAGTTTTGTTACACTTGTTCTATGTTTCCATATGCTAAATGTGAGAAGAGATACAGACAGAAACTGATTCTCTCCGATACCTCTAGATTTCCTGTAAGCATTCCTAAAACACTTCATACTTCCGAAGTCTTTCATGTCCTTCAGAAAAGCAGTCCTAGGGAAGACAAACACAGAGGACCAGCAATTCTCCATTCACAACTACAAGAATCAACTTCTTAATCAGATTAAGTGAAGAGGCTGGGAATATGCTCAAAACAGTGGGGACAGAGTTGAGAACAGACTATATTAATCTAACAACAGATATCTACAATTAGACATTTTTGCTGTTGGTTTGCTTTTGCTATGTTGTATTTCTTAATTCTTCTAGCTTGGAGTCACAGAGCTGGCATTCCTCTACTTAGAAGAAAGACTCCTTTATGCATGCATACATGCCCAGAGAAATCACAGCAGTACACTATTCTCTGTACTATTTATGCTGTATTCCATTAAACTGAGAAGAATCAATGTTGGATTTATTTCTATTCTGTTTGAAGCAGGATTATAAGGATAATCTTCCCTAGAGAGGAAGTATCAGAAAGAGAAAAAATGCATAAAAGATGCTCTGCACTAAACAACAATCACCTTTACTACAGAAAGACTAGACCAGTACTACCCTCATCAGAAGCCGTACTGTCTACTTAAGAGGAATCTACAAATTCACCTGTTTTTCCTCTGAGAGACCTGAGCTTTGTATAGCTCATGGTATTTCAAAAACACTGTTACAGAAGTAGCTGCATGAGGAAAAAAAGACAGACAAAACCCAACAAGCACTGGCCTCTTAGCATAACTTTCATAGCAGCTTCGTGCAACAACTCCCTCCACAGCTTAAGTGGAAGAACTGATTGATGAGTACAGCAAACTCGCTGGGAGCAGAGTCTTGCCTTACCCGTAGCATATTGATGATACAAGCCTGGGATGTGGAAGCACTGATTTTTTTTTTTTTTTTTTTGTTTGGCTGTTTTTTTGTTGAGAAAGGACCTTCCCTAGGAAAAGAGATCTTTGAAGACTCTTATATAAAAAGACTGGCCACAACAAGAGCTTTTTCAGCTATTTTTCACCTCAATTATTTTAGGAAATGTTTAAACACAATATAAACATATTTATATTAGCATCATAACCTCAGGGTTCCTGTGATTAGAACAAACACCAACCCTCCCAACCAACCAAAAACACTCTCAAAAAGTTATACATGTTTCTTTATTAGGGTTAAAGGGGAAAATGTTTATGCCTTAAGCAGAAAGACATCGACCAAAATTATCTCATTCTTACATTAACAACAAAAACTATGGGTATAACTAAAAGAGTATTACTGCATCCAGCTACTGCTTAGTTCTTGAGGGCCACTATCTATCAGTTCTCAGAAACAATTAATTCCAGCAAGTTAGACCAATGCCTCAGACAGCTAGATCAACAGAGAACTCACTGCTGTCAAAAAAGGGAGGTCTTCCTTCTTCCTTGTTCTCCCTGGAGCCTCTGCCCCATGCTCTTGAAGCATGGTCCCACCTTTCCATCAGCTCTGGTGCTTGCTGAGCTTTTCCATGGTGCGATTCCGTAAGAAGTGAACAAGAACCATTAAAGCTCTTTTGCTAGGGTAGTTTTTGTTGGGCTACTGAGCTATGGTGGTGTACAGGAAGTTTAAATGAGCACTAGCCAGCGCGAAAAAAGCAACAAGAGGAAGAGAGGAACAGCTGTACCTCCTTCTTTTTGCAGTGATGACTTTCACATCAGCTCTGTCCCAGTTGTCAGTTAAGGACACTCTTCAACAGCACCAGACTAACCAAAATAAAGCTATGTGAAGGTGCAGATTAATACTTTTTTTTTTTTTCGGGGTGGGTGGGTGGGGGGAAAAATTATGTTAACTGAGAGCCTGCAGATGAATGCTGTGACAAAACATGGACAACCTGATAGGCACCTATATTTGGAACAGATTAGTCCCTTCTGGGAAATTTTATTTAGGGGAAGGACAGGAAAAGGACTGGAGGAAACTGCCTCAGGTGATAAAAGGAGAGGAAAGAAGAAAAAAACAAAAACCCCCCACAACCTTAAAAATCCTGACTTGGAAAGCAAGGGAGGGAGAATTCCAGAGGGAGCAACAATTCTCCTGCCAACAAATGGACCAAGCTATGCTCACAGATGCTGAGAGCCATAAACCAGGGTCTGCAACCAAAGTTTCCCTCTCTCAATTAGTGCTTTACTTACCTCTGTGGCCCAAGGATCCAAAGACTTTTAAAATCTACCACACAGCTTTTACAAAAATGTAGCAGCTGATCTTAAGATTATCATTCATTTAACAGAAAATTCAAAGCAGCTCTGTACAATTATGAGAGATAGAAACTGGAATTATGAAGAGGCAGCTGTTCCCTTTTCAAAAAAAGCCAACACACACATAACTCTGTGCACATGCTTTCTGTATGTTATCTTAGGTCTAAAGTTTGAGACCCATTAAACGACTAACTTGCGAGCAAAGAATCCTCCCTACCAAACTAGGATGTCATGCAGGTCTGATCTTAATAATAACATAGCATTTAAATGAGAAATTTGTCCATTTTTGAAGCATGAATAAAAAAAATCCCTAGTCTTGTTTACATTTATATACAGGGAAATGGTGCATAAAGGAATCTATGCTGCACTGACTTAAATACACTTAAATCAAAGATTTATGCTTTCCCCAGTGATACTATCTACGCAAGTTTTAAAGTTACACATTAATCAGTTAACAACTGAATGCTATTTACTGCATTAGCATTAGAAGATACTTTTTATTTGATTCAATTTACCAAGCTATTTAGTAATCAGATTTTCAAAGAAACAGCCTTGAGAGAGGAAGGAAAGACAGAAAGAGACATTGACTTAATACATGGCAGCAAGATTCACCAGAACTTATCTGCCAAACATCTTCAAACTTCAAACCTATACACCCTTTGGACAGGTACATATTACCAGCACTACGTTACCTGCACAGCAATAATGCTGGATATCAGAAACAAAAACTGAAGCTTGCCCTTAGTCTTGTAGTTCATTATACTTAAAGACCTCCTTTTCTTTACTGAGAAGTTTTGCATACTACAATCTCTCAAACAATTTTAAAAAACAATATAGTGCCCCTCTTTGTCAGGCTCAGGCTATAAGACAGGACACTACCATTGTTCATTAGATAGCTGACAGGCTTTTAAAGAGGACACCTTTAACACTAATAGGCATGTGAGAAGCCAAGACATATTATTAGTCACTGTCCCTCCCCCTTTTTTAATATTTTAAGTTCTGAGCAATAATCTAAGGATCTCTAACCCTGCCTTACCTTCTCCTGTGAGTCCACTCCTGAACGCAATAGAAATGCTTAGCTGACAGTAACAAATAACAAGATACCTCCTTCAGGAATATAGTTGCATACATGAGAATAAGAGATTTAACAACCAGCAAGACTAGACGATCTTCATTCTACGTATTGATAGGAAACTACAGTACTAAAGTACTTATGGAAATCAGGAGTTTGTTGTTGGTATCTGTTATCCACAAACTCAAAAATTCTGTCCTAGAAAACTTTACATGTACACTGGTAGGCTGAAAAAACCAACACTGGCACTGTACAGTGCTTCTTCAGAGTAATCTGCAGCACTGGCTCCTTAGGAGGGGCAGCTGTTCCATTCTGCATAAAGCACTGTCATTCTCCCACTAGTTCTCTTCTTGGAGTTCACTTTGGACTTTTAGAATGCAAACAACCAAAGCAAAGTATATCAAAGGAAGTAAATATCTTTGTGTGGTTTCCTCATGGCACATGAAACAACCCTCAGGATATAGCCCCTGCTACAACATATTGTATTCTTTCTATTCAGGTATTCTTTGTTTGATGCCAAAATATGCACTTTTATTTAAAAACCAAAACAAAACAACAGGCAATTTAACCATTTTAGGAAAAGGTTGGCATACTAGGACACATCAAAGTAAAAAAAAAAAAAAAACCAAACAAAAAACCACACACAAAAAAAACCCAAAACACACTACAATCCTTGTTTTGACTAGGGGAGCTACACAACATGAAGAACAATGGAAGTCCTCCTGACAGATCAGGAAAGTTCAATCCACATTTCAACAGATGCAGGGTTTCCAATGAAATTACAGTTCTAGCATTGAACAATCCATGTTTGATGAAAACCGACTTGGCTAGCATATGCATATTGTTATGAAACACAACTCTGTGGCTAGTCCACTCTCATTAGGGTAACTAAAATAATCTTAAATGGTTTATACACTATTTAAAGTTGTAGGTCCATTAGGATCTGTTCTCACCTTTTGAGGTTTTTTTATAGCTGAAGAGGGAGAGAGAGAAAAAGTAATTTCTGAAAGAGACTTCAAGACTGTTAACTAAACCCTATTTTTCATATCATTGCCTCACTGGCAAGCATCTGCACAGCATAATGTACGTTGGCAGACAAAGGCCATTTTAGCCTGAAAACTATTATAGGATTAACCTTTCAAAAATGACATACCTCAGAAATAGCAAACCATTAGGTTAGTGGAAAATACGTATGTTGAATGGCAAAGCCCCTCCTCCCCCAAAGAACATGCCTGTCTAAAGGCATGAGGAAAGAACTATTTAGAAATGCTTATGAAATACAACATGACATATCTTTAGTTTTTGCTAGCATAGTTCTGTTGGCTTGGGAAGTGAAAAATAAATGCCCTTCTCACATGACACTGCTGTACCAGCAAAAGCTCTGTAGAAACAACTATGCTGACGGAAGATTTTGTTGGCTTAGCTTACATCATTCAGAGAAACCTAACTGACAGCAGAAAAACTCCTCCTGTCTCTTAAGCCGTTTCTACTCTGGGAGCTCTAAGGCACATTCATATACAGTTCTGTATCAGTGTCCCCACACCAGCACCCTCGCCCCCAGATTTAAGCCGTTTCATCTTTCAAGCAATCCCCACCTCTTCCCTTTCGATCCTTATTTCGTTTATATTGCATGCTCACCCATCATCCTTTATCAGCTCCTTCTGCATAATTTTTTCCCCCGTAAAATTTCCACTCATTTTCAACTACATATTTAGAAAGCCTCCAACAATTCCATGAAACACACTCTATAATACTACACAGCACAAAACTCTGCATCACCATATAATATTGTTGTCTATCTATTTAATACTGTTAGGTCACAGAGTCATTCAGATCAAGGACCCAAAACTGAAGCATCTACCCGTTTTAAACTATCAAATAGAAATAGTCAGCTGTCTTATTAAAAACAACTCTTAAAAACTGAAGAAGAATCACCTATTATTAGATCATTCCCTAAAGCTAAATTTCTAGCATTAAGGCCTTAAAATGGAATAGGAAGAGTCACAACATGCTTTTCCTGTCTCCGTTGGAAATAAAATTATTAGTCTGGGGGGGGGGGGAACGACACGACACCAACCCTGATTTTCCATTTACAGCGTTATTAATGCTTACTAAATGTCATAGAGGTTTTACAGCACAATAAAGTATAGACTGAGCTGTTTAAGGTTGCTTTAAAAAAATTTAAAAATAATAATTTAAAACTTGTATTATGTTACCAAACAATTTTTTATATGGAACTCAGGTTTTATTCTTAGAAAATATAAGTTTACACTTTTCCTTCAGTATTTCCATCAGTAACAACAGGAAAAAAAGGGTCTCTAAAAAAGGCACAAAAATTTCAACAGCGGATGGTAGGAACAGACTCCCAGAGTTAGCAGATCAGATTAAAGATTGTGTTTAGGGCCCTAGATACTCAAGATTATGAAATGGACTTGGTTTTCAAAAAAGTTATAAAGCAAAAGCTTCAAATACAACAGGCACTTTCCTTCCCCCTTATAGCAAGGATCACCAACTTAGTGAATTACCATACCATTATGGTCTCTCCCTGCATAAAGTCAATTAAAGATAAAACACACCAAAGCAAACAACAGAAACATGACAAAACTTTCCATGGAGAGCTATCAGTACTCTCACCTATGTATTGTTCCCATAGCTTCACAAAATAGTACATCACATCGACGATATACATACATACATCACCTAGTAGCTTAAAAAATCCGCTTATTATAAGCACCATGTAACCACAAATCAGAATTTTAAAACTGTCTTTCTTACAACATTAATTCTCTAGCAGTGTTTTTTTGCTCAGTTTATAACAAAGCCATAGCAGTTCTGATGTCTGCTTTGATACCACAGAAACCTGAAAAAAAAAAAAATTAGAGTGACCATTGATTTCATGGAATCAAGTGTCATGATTTTTAATAGCCACCCAAAGTTATTTGTTATCTCAACAAAAGGAAATTTGGTCCTCAATACAAAAAGAGAGTCATCAGCATCCTGCATAGGAAACAAAAAATTTATGTAGCCTACTGTAAATACTCTTGCTATTTTCATTTGAAATCCATTTTTCAGTTCAAAACTTACCTGTTACAAAAAATATTTAATCTTAATTATAGTTCCTTATTAGAATGGAGATAACAGTAACACTTAAAAAAAGAAAAAGAAGACATAATCCACATTTTTGCCACCTAGGGAAAATGTCTCGTTTTAGCAGAGACATTGGCTTTCCAATCCTAGCACAAGTAGAATGTCCAGCAAATAAAAATTAGCAAGAATGCCATTATTAAATGAGAGGATATAAGAAGTCTTTTTGCAGTCAGTTTTTCAAGAAAGAAGAGATTTAGGGATGCTGATGATCTCTGTTAATTGATTAGGCCTAAAATGGCTTTTGTGGAAAAAAGGAAAACCACATGCAAACTACAATTTGTCTACAGACATTTTATTCTTCTCCTTTCAGTGTTTAAATACCCTACCCCAGTGCTCACCTACCTCCATCATATTGGCATTTTGCTTCATTATGCAGTTACTGAAGACGTGCTTTCCATAATATCTCCTACAAGGCTCTGCGTGCGCCTTTAGAGAGCGTACGGCACAGATATGCTTAGCTGATCCCTCGGCATCCGCAGGTCCGCACTGAAGCTGTCTGTTGAGGCACTTGCTGAAGCCTCTGAGACAACAGAAAATCAACAGCTGGGCACCGTGCTGTCAGTGTCACCCAGCCAGTCACCACACACAGCCACCAAAATGCGCAGAGCCTATACTGAGCTTGCTCTTCATTAGCAATCCACAAGCAACTGATGCAAAAGCCTTCTGAAGCTGTAAATGTGCTATAAAATGGCTGTACAGATTTTAATCACTTTCGCCATTAACAGACCACTCTCAAAATGAAAGTTCATACCACACTACAAAAAATTTTGATGTGACATAGAAGTAGGACAAAAACGTTCATACTGTAAAGATACTGATTTCCTTTCTAAACGTTTTTATTTCTTCAGTTTGGTATTGTCAACACAACTTAAAAAACCATCAGTAAGTTATTTCACAGTGTCAGCAGATCAACGCAGTTGCCATCGGCAGTATGAATGCCATGACAATTTTCTGGACTGGCACATAACTGCTATCAGAACCCAAATAAGGAAGAAAAACATTTTCTGAACAGAGGGGTAGAAAAAAAGCCATTATGATATCCGAATTATCATACTTCCAAAATCAGTATCCAGACCAAGGGTCTATAATTTTCTTGCCTAAGAGAAACTGCTATCGCAACCCCCATCTGTAGCATTAGCACAGTGCTCAGTCGTACTACTGCAGAATGATAATCCCCCTTCTGTACTTCTCCAGCAACCACTCTGAAGAATCCTGCATACCAAGTACGACTGGAAGGCAAATGGAGCAGTATTTTTAATTTGGGGGCTCCAGAGAAAAGAGGTGTGATCTTGGCATGCTATAATTCCTGATCAACAGGAGATCAGAACCCTATATTTTTAAGTATCAAGGTTAAAAAACAAATAATAAAAAAAATACCCGTGTATATATGCACACACATTTCTATAATATAACAAGCATAGGAAATAAAAAATGACACAGAAACAACCACAGGAAGATTTAGACCTGACACAGACTGCAGCAATCTCGGTACCAAAATACCTTTTTATAAACAAAATACATACAAAAATATTTTTTGGCATTGAGACAACTACAGTCTGTGAGAGGTCTAAATCCTCCTGTGGTTGTTATTCCCCTCTTCTGCTACCTCTGTGCTCCACTTTTAAAGCCTCCACTCTTACTGGCTGCAAATGGCAGTGGTGCACACTCCATGCATCTCGGCTGACATCCCTGACCAGCAAGACCATGGAGGGGGGTGGGGGGAGGCAATCCTTTTTCCTTTAGCTGAAGATGGCAGCTCCTGGAATGCCTGGTTTTTTTCTTGTACATGGCAGGTTCAATGTAACTGCTGGCTATCCCTCTTCTCTCCTCAACAGTTTCCTCCTTACATTAGTTAGTACACAAGCCAGCTATTCCTGTCTTTCTACCCCAGGCTATGGCTTCAGGTATGCAGACAACAGATAATGCTGCACCACCTCACACATGTTGCCTAATTAACACACCCAATTAGCTCCCAACAGACAAGTCCATAACAGCTCAAACAAAATACATACAAAAGGCATAGTTCTTGGAGGCCCTTGATATTTTCACAAAGGTTTCACGTCTTCTCTATCATCTGGTCTTCCATGGGAGCATTATTTGTCCTGGTAAAGACTTCTTTGGCAGGATGTTAGAGCAGAAAATTCTGGTTTGGGTGGTTTGAGTTTGGGGTTTTTTGTTTGTGTTTTTTATTTTTTACCATATAATGAATTCTATATAGGTGAACACCTATTTGCAGAGGCCATTCGTTGCAGGGTCTGTACTCTGAATGCTGCCAAAGAGAATATTTTTTAATTTTTGGACACATTATACAGATTGTGTTAATGTCAAAATAATCATTTACATAGTCTCCTTACACGGCACTAGGAAAACACATTCGTGTGCATGTGTGTATCTAACTACTGTTGTAGTCAGATTTGGTATTCACATACATCACAGCAAGAGAACCCAGGAATATTTTTTTGATCAGTAAGATCAGCAACAAGGTGCAGCTAACCCGAAACAGGAAATAAAGCAGTACCCAAGGGAAAACGAGAACTAGGCAATCAACTACTGTTACACTGCCCCTCAGAATATTTTTGTTAATTTTCCTAAAACTCACAGACCCACACGTTAGAAAGCGTTGCGAACATACCAAATACCTCTTTTTGGCTTTCATTAGCTTCTGTAACACCTATCCTGAAGACTGTCATCCCACAGGAGAAGATAGACTGGCCTGGGTTTACTTTCTCATACACAAATCAAAACCTTTTTTCACCCTACACAAATTTATTGGTCTCCTCTAACTGATAGATTAAAAATGGGAATAACAGTCATTATGTTCACCTGTCTCCCCACCCCCCTGCCACCATAACTAGAAGTTTATCCTTCAGCAGGAGCCTTAAAAAAAGTCTCTTTGAATTCCATGAGGCAGTTGCATATAATCCCCACCTTTTAGATGTTCAGATTCTATTAGATAACATTCCTCCTTTCCAGGAGTTCACCGTTTCTCATTATTTCCAGTATAAGAGAATCTCTAATACCTTTCCCTCCTGGAAAAGGTTAGACCACATATCTAACTGGAAAGCAGAAGAAAATGCTCTAAGAACAAAAAAAAAATGGAAAAAGGGGAAGTTCCAAGCCAAGAACAAAGCAGGCTGGTATACACTGTTATACCATACACACGCTAGTGCTACAGGCTCCTCTTGTGACTTCAGATGTGTGTCAGAACTATGGAATAAACTTCATCTTAACACTTCTGAGTTTCCGTTTCTGCAAAAGGGCTCTATAAATTGTAATCTTCTTGAGAACAACTGATAATTAAAAACAGACTCTTAAAAAAAGTCAAACAACCAACCCACAAGATGTCTTGTGTATGGGGCCACTTAAGTCTGGTAAGTATCATTCTTACTGCCCTTTTGAATAAAAGCATAGAAAGGTAAGACATATGGTCAAGTGAAAAAATTTATAGTAGAAATCAACATAATAAAATTGTCTGCATCTTTAAAACTGCAGAATTTTAAACAAAAATGAAAGTGTCAATTTAAAGGCATACCATAAAACTATCAGTAAATTTTGACAATTAGTACACTATTCCATGAAACTTTCTGTAGTAAATTATCATAAGCTGCACTCTATTAAAAGGTGCCTCTTCTGCATAATATTGTTAACAATACAAACTAATATGAAAGGGGGAGATAAAAAAACATTTTGTTCCTATAATTTTAAAACAGGTGGCAGGAGGCGTGAACACCTACATTAACTAAGTGCAAACTATGAAGATTTAGGATCTTTTCTATTCCACAGCTGTAGCAAGAGTGGATTTGAATCCCTTCTACTAAAGTTTGTACAACCTGTTGTACTTCGACTCTACTTTCCTTGCCATCAGGTTGTTATCTTCCTTTCAGTTGCTGCTGTTCCATATAGAGTGGTACAGGAAGGTGTGGGTTTTAGTGGTGGGTTTCACTGAAGTAGGGAATGGGAAAAGACTGCTGAAGTGAGGGGAAGGAAAAAAAAAAACCACACCACAGAGGCAGTCTAAGGTGGAAGATCCCAAAATACAGGTCTAGTTGTTATAATTAATATTAGATTAATCTTCCAATCCCTTCACAGGGAAGCTTCTTTACACCTACTACACTGAAACCACAAGAAAACAACCAATGCCTACAACAACCAAAGTTTTCCTCAGAGATGAGAAATAATTTTTAGCTTAATAATAAAAGTCTTCAGGGCTTCTGTGCTTAACATTAAGTAAGAAAAGAGGATTCTGGCAGGAAACAATAGTTACCTGAAATATTCCTGCCTAGGAAACATACTGCATAAACACTTGTTTGATTTTGTGTCGACAGCTCTATGAATGCCTTTATAACAGAGATTATGTCAAATGCAACTATGTGTAAATGAACATAGAAATAACATTTTAACATACACGAAATAGGAAAATAATTTGAATCTAGTATCTTAAAAATAATGCCTTAATGCTTCTCTTAAATAAGATAAGACAGACAATTAATATGCTTAAGATACATAAAAAACTTATCCTGGAAACAGGAGTTGGAGCTCTCAGGGATAGTTTATAACTGCATTAGCAACCCTGACTTAGTGTTTCAGCAAATATAATTGTGTGCGTTTGGTAATAGATACAATTTATGCATGTTCTGAGTTGAAGATCAACTATCTAACAGAATAGGCATTGTAAGTTCAGAAACAGATACGCAAATACAAAGTTCCAATACAATTTAAATTTCAAAGCAATTCCACATATCAAGCATACAGGACCGATATTCAAGAGATGAATGAAAAAAACCCCTAGAAATCAATCAGATGCTTGCTAAAGGAGGAAGGATTCTCTAGGCTTGCTCGAGAAAAAAAAAAAGTGAAAATATGCAACACAGCCACAACCACTTAAAAGCCGTTTTCCTGACAAAGCAATAACCTCTATGATAGTTGTACTGAAAGCCTCAGTATGCATAAGTGATTGTGGAAATTGATATCTTCACTTTTTTTTTCCTTCCCCCAACTCATGACAAAATTACACATCTCTGTAAAGGGCCAAAGTGCACTGTCAAGTCCCCAGTAGCTGACTCACAGAGTAGATATGACTGGTCTGCCCTGAATGAAATTTTCTTTACAACTTGAACAGTATTGACACAGACAGAAGTCCAAACTGATTTAAACCAGCAAAAAAACAGCATGCTTTGTTACATAGGATATACTTGGGAAGCAGGTGTTACTGGCTCTGCAATATCCAATCACTTGAGGCACAAGGGCCCTATATTCCCCCAAACAACTCACAGTAAGATTTACAGGCCTATACATTTTCAGGGCAGAAAAGGCAGGACACAAACTCCTGGAGGAGGAAGCACACTGCTAGCAAACCGAAATGTTATAACTAACAACAGCCTTTCCTTTTAGAAGCAAGAACAAAGGAGTAGAAAGAAAATTAGTTCTTTGAAGACTCATAAAAAACAAGCTAAAAAGCAAGCCTCTGGACCAACCAAAAGACATTCAAGAAAAAGCTTGAGAAACAAAAAGCTTAAGGAAATACTAGAATGGGATACTTTAAGTAAACTACTTCTCAGAATTCCAAAATAAAGTTTATCTATAAACCTAAAGGAAAGAGAGTAGCTTTTCTCAGTTACATCAGAAAGGGAGACACTTAACAGTGTAAGAAATATTTGGCTTATCTACATGAACTTAACATGAATGCCTATTCTGTATTCAGTTCATATAATCTCCCCATAAAAACCTCTCACTTCCAAGAAAGTACAAACCCTCAAGCACTGCAATTTCATTCCTTTGCACCATGAGCACAGTTTAAACAGTGCAGTGATGAAGCTAAAATAAACATCTTTCTCTGGTGGTTTTATTTTTGTTCCAAGAAGTAAAATATATCCTCATTCTTACTAGTATAAATGAAACAATCCTACTGCTGTTTAGAAACTAGTCACCAATTGGCTATGGTTACTAGACAGCACCAAAGCGCTGGCCAGGTCTAAGTACAGCAGACTTTAAGCTGAAGCCCTAAATTCAAACAATCCCTAAACATTGACTGGGCAAAGGATGTCTTAAAGACTAAATACAATTCAGTTTCAAATGCCTTCTAGACAATGGATACCAGATGAGCAAGTGTCTGTCTGGTGGGTCCATTTGTGGGGCTGACTGCTGATGAAAGACTAACTCGTTAATTAACGCGTCTAGAGTAACAGTATAAAAACAAGCTGAAGACATACTTCTAGCATTCACAGAATTGAAGACTAAAAATCTCTTTACAAGTACTCACTATAACAATCTACTAAAAAAAATATCAAATATATCTCTGGGTATAAATAAACTTTTGGCGTTATGTGGAGTACAGAAATTCTAAATAATTAAGTAATACTAACATTCACATGACCAGATTTTTCAAAGGAAAAAAAACCCAACCAACCGAACTGGGCTTCTTTCAAAGTAAAGAGAAGGTAATACTCAGAATGTCGAAGGAATGTTCTGGAGATCAGGTTAAGAAGCTGAATGATGTATTCTGTCCAATTCTTCCCCTCTTGAACCAGGCAACTCTAATCTCTTGTTTATTTCAAGGAGTGAGGAAGACTTAGCAGAAAGGAAATTCTAGTAGAAGATGATCCTACAGTTATTGTGGCAGTCATTCACTTTATTAATTATGGTCCTTAAGGACATGCTTAGTGAAGAACCCCCCCCTCCCCAAACAAAACCCAAAATCTTTTTCTTTTCCCCTAGAAATCATATTAGAACATAGTTTAGAAGGCAGTATTTCTAATTTTCTGAGAGCTAGATAATTGTGTTACACAAGAGAGGGAAAAGAAAGACTACCAGTAGAAACTCTAGCGTATCTCCATAATCTGGAATAAGAACCACTTAGATTACATTCAACCACAAATTGACTTTTAAGATCTAGAGAAAACATTGCTGCTTAATAAACTAAACAAAGTATGGCTTCTGCAGTTTAAGCAAACAACTGAGAAATGTCTCATGCTAAATAATGGAGTGAATATATCACAAAGCCAGACTAAAGATCAGTTACTTAGTTTTGTCAGATACATGTTTTATCACTGTAATCTGTTTTTCCACTCCGAGCTGTTCCTATTACTGAACATTCTCATTCACTGTTACTTCTAAAAAATGGGTCTATAACCCTTTCAAGACCCTCATATTTTCTCTACGAGTGACCTAACCAACCTATTTCATTGTTAATAAGAAAAAAATTAAAAGAAATTTTAAATTCAGTCTCAAGATGATAAATGCATGCAAACCTAATGAACACACTATGTCTAGTGTTGCATTCATATCTTGATATTAACTTTTTCCTGAACTGTAGTTTAAATTCAGACTGTTCTAGACATTCTACTTTTAAACAGTCTCATCCAAATGCCAGGCATTAGCTAAGCAGAAAATTAAGCTACTCACTTGCAGCTTGGAGTTTAAGGTCATCCTAACTGCCTGAAAGCAAAAACTGTAATATCCTCTCAGCCACATGAGGTTCATTGTGTTTGGTTGTTTTTGGTTTGGTTTTTTTTTTAATGAAAAAGCAACAGCCTGAGCAAAAAAATAACATCTCTGATACATTTCCTCTGGGCTTCCCCATAAGTGACCCAGTAAGCAGACTGACATAGTGGGCCAGGCATATGAAGGTCCCAGACGCTGAACAGGAGTTTAAAAATCACAGTATCTGCTTGAAGTACCAACACTCAAAACCAACTTGTTTTGTCTCACTGGACATAGTTTTCCATTCTTCTCCCAATTTTTTTTCTTAACAAAACCTGGTCTCCATAAGGTACATGATATGCAAATAATCATTCTTTAGAATGTACTGATTTTGAAGCCATGCTGTCCAGAACCCGTGAGCAATTCATACAGAGCTGTCACACTAGGCAGGGAGGGGAATGTTTAAGGGTGCATAATCAACCTTATTTTTTTTCGTAAAGATACTATCAAGCAACCAATAAAGCTAAGGTTTTGTCTATTCTAGCAAAAAGCCACAATGACCAGTAGTTCTGTGAACACAGGAATGAGAATAAAGAACTGTATGCTAAAGCAGAGTTATTTTCTGCAAAGGGACAGCTGAAATAGAAGTTCCCAAATAATGACGTCTACCCACAAAATAACAAAAACCCTAACAATAAACCTTCTGTCATGTTTGTAAAATTCCATCTTTCGGTAGCACAACAAATTGTGTTATCATCCCAGAGAATTCTAAACAACTATGAACAGGGCTTCAGTGCCAGGTGCCTAAAAGCAAGAAAAGAGGGGGAGGCTTCAGCTAGAATCATGATGAGCAATTCAGTTGTAATCCCACATTTTTCTCACTTACTTCAGCTGTTGTCACTAGTTATCAGGTGCCTAGATTAAATGTCCTCAAGATCACTATAAGCCCAAAACAGACAGTTCTTGAAATTAACAATATTAGTCCAGCCTTCTGGAAAGCCTGTGGTTTGTCAGAGGTCCTTCTGTTCTGTGTTCTCTCACTCTGTAGTTCCATATACTCTGAAAACATTGCAAACTTGCAGTAATGGCTGCCAGCATACTTTCATGTCATGAAGCAGGCGCAAAAATAAAAACCCTAAAAAAATATCACAAAAGTTCTCATCAATTCCAACCCTCAACTACTTCAGAGGCAAAAGACTAAGGAATGCATTAGTTTACACCAAGGAAGTCGTAAGAGTCTAGACAAGTAAGTATTTTTGTAGAGTAAAGTTTGACTACAGCTTGCTCATGTAGCAGAAGTCTTTATTACTCTCCAGAACTCAGAATCTGAAAATCAACAGGTCAAGTAAGACAAGAGTGACAAGTTCTCAGAGCAGGTATGCATTACCTTCCACCGATAGCGAAAGGAATGAGCCCAACTGTAGGGTTGAACCAAACAAATGATAATGCAACACAGAAGGAGGACCTGAACCACGCACAAAAGAGGGCCTGGGGAAAGGCTTGCAGCTTTTCTCTTTCTTCAGGACAACTGAGAGGACTGGGGAAGTTGGATAATTTTAATGTTGTTCTTCAATTTATTTTTATCTCTTGAAAAATTAAAATCCAGACTATCAGCTTTACTGCTCAATTTTGTTCTAAAAGTAAATGGTGTTGGTATATCTTGTGAGATAAATACGTTCAACCTAAAACACCGAGAACTGAAGTTGTGAGAGGCTTCTGTTAGCTGTGGCATTAACAGTTTCAAGGATTCTGTTAGGACCACCCCTACTTCCACCCCAACTTTGGCTAATATCAACTTCATAAGCAGAAAGAAAGATCCTTTTTAAAATCCCAGACTGTTTAAGGTTAAACAAGATCTTACTTCTCATGTAAAAGTCAACAGGGGGAGGGAGAAAGATGAGAGGAGAGAGATGGGTAGGAGATACAGCGAGGGGCCCCGAGAACACCAGGAGTAAAAATGGGATTTTTACTTTCTTGCATATCTGTACAGTCGAGCATCTCTAGTCAGATAATATAATGGCATTATCAAACCCTAAAGGGACTTTAAGGAAAATGACCATCGTACTTAATATCTATTACTAGTTAAAAAAACCCCACATACCCCAAAACCACGCCCAAACCCACAATTTTCAATTAATGCCACATAAAAACAGAGATTATTATTTTTTAAATAACTAGGGCTGGGACCTGGAGTTGCCACTTGAAATGCATCCTGCAATAATAATACAGATTGTAAAGTGGGCTTTGCTAGATAAACAAAAGCTTTTTCATAGACGCAACACTAATTTTCAGAATGTTGCTAGGGCAACAGCAGACTATAACAAGAGTTTCTGAATAATGAGCAGGTGGCAATATATGAAGACCTTAGACTCCTGACTGAATTATTCATATGTACTCCTGAATAGCAAAATTTATAAAAGCAATAGCCTTATTCCACCACCACAAATGAAAGTACTATATACCTTGTCTAGACTATTTATTAGAATTCTAAACATGCATCTCTATTGTTATAACATGATATGCAAGGCAACATCACTAGTCTGAACAAAAAAGGCTCACGGCTCTAGCATAGAGAGACATAAGCAGTTATTTTGCATAAAATACTGTTACACAATCTAAAGGAACAGTTTTTCTAAGCCAAAGCTAAACATAATTTTCTGTCTAATGTTTTCCTTGTACTGATTCAACAATAATTCCAGAGGGACAGGAACAAATCTTGGCAATTATGAAGTAAGGACCAGACTAACTGAGAAGAACTGGACACACTTTATCCATCATGCACATCCACAGCAAGAATTTTGCCACATACAACACACCATGGGGCAAAGCCTTACACACAGCCTAGAGACAGTCTATTATTGCAGTCGAAAAGCAATGACCACAAGACTTGGCAAGGTTTTTGTTAATCGAAAACTTTCAACTCTGAAAAGTCATCATACTACTAAAACTTCAGAATTAACATAAAAACATTCACTTGGCTTTCCAACAAAGTCTCTGATTAGCTGGTCAGCTATGATTTTAGTATCTGGACAAGCCCAGCTGTAACATTATTCTTCTGCTGAATATGACAGAAAATAACTATTTTAGTTTATTCTAGGAATTAATTGTTCCTCCCTGAGAAGCTGTAATGAGATATAAAAAAAAAACCAACCAACCAACTATGCCCCATCTTTTGGGGCTTTTTGCCACAGATCTCAGAACTCTGTTTTAAACACCAATAAAACAGTAACATTTGTAGTCACTTTAAGCACAGTTCCCAATTTCTGGAGATTACCATAGTCTGTGTGTTAAGATATAAATTCACGTGCCACAAGATGACTATACAATGTTTGCAACCACACACCACAAAGCTGTTTTACAAAGCTGACATTCTCAAAAAAAGTTGCAAAACCACAGTAAAAGGTGGATAATCTAATTATTTGATATTGTTTTGACAAATACTCTTCACTTTTCCATGGAGTGCCTCACTACAAGAAAGACATTGAGGTGCTCAATTGTGTCCAAAGAAGAGCAACCAAGCTGGTGAAGGGCCTGGAGCACGAGTCTTATGAGGAGCAGCTGAGGGAACTGGGGCTGTTTAGTCGGGAGAAAAGGAGGCTGAGGGGAGACCGTATCGCTCTCTGCAACTACCTGGAAGGAGGTTGTAGTGAGGTGGGTGATGGTCTCTTCTGTCAAGTAACAAGCAACAGGACAAGAGGAAACTACCTCAAGTTGCGCCAAGGGAGGTTTAGATTACATATTCGGAAAAATTTCTTCACCCAAAGGGCTGTCAGGCACTGGAACAGGCTGCCAAGGAAGTGGTTGAGTCGCCATCCCTGGACGTATTTAAAAGGTGTGTAGATGGGACACTTAGGGACGTGGTTTAGTGGTGGGCTTGGCAGCCTTAGGTTGATGGCTGGACTCGATCTTAAAGGTCCTTTCCAACCTAAGTGATTCTATGATTTACTAAGTGCAATTGTTTCAGTTTACCTGATTTTCAATTAACGTGCATTAATTTCAGGACAAGCCCCGGAACAACTTACACATTAAATTGTCTTGTTATCATGTGTGACAGCTGTACAGATCTGAATACCCCACAGACAGCTAGAACTAGTTTTTAAACTGAAGTTCATCCAGTGAGATCTCACAATGATGAGTTGACATCTAGTCAAGTTTTACCAGCAAAGCCTTCCTTGTCAGCAAAGCTTCTTGAATTAGGTTATAGCTAAACCAGTCTTCTGTTGAACCCACAATTCAAGCACAATGTTCAGTGGAAACAGTCTAACTTGCAGAAGATGAAAGTATCTGATTCTTACAGCTAGTCTTCCTGCATTGTTTATAAATAAGCTACTGTCATCTCCAGCAGCTTCAGTCTAAACAGGTTTAAGATTCAGTGCTGAGCAGTTCCCTGCATTGCAGTTCAATCTTGTTAATTCCTTTGTTCACCTTTCTGGTCAGAGGGACGTCAGAAGACAATTGCCTCGCTAATGGCCTCACCAGACAGCTGTTTAAACATGATTTTATATCTGTAAACTGAAAATCCTGGTAACAAAGGAAAGTAGAGTAAAATCAGCATCTTGCTACTTCCTAATGAACACTTCTGAAAGTACATCATCAGAAGAACAGCAGCTTAATTGTCTGGACCCAAGCACAAGGGAGATGGAGAGCTGACTCTTCCCTTCCCCAACTCAAAGAAACATGGGAGCATCATTTTCTGCCACCTTGATACTCATATCTTTCAACAATATTTCATCTTCTTAAGATGTAGAGTGTTCAGTCAAGGAAGCAATGCTAACATTTAGACTAAGTACCAATAGTTTTGTGATGGCATATCCTCCTCTTTCATTATATAATAACCAAAACAAGAAGGCTACGCATTAAAGAAACTTACCAGGATCAAACACTGTATCTTGCTTTAGAGGGGAGGGAAGAAGGAAAAGTAAACTTAACGAAGGTTGTTTTATAGCATGATGGATTTTTTTTTTTATTTAAAAAAAGGTACAAACATCAGATAAATACTGCCACCAGCAGGTTTATATTCTGAAGGATCTCTGTAACTCTTACATCTTGAAGTTTAGATGAGAAACTATTACAGGGCATTAGAACTTAGTGAATTTATTTGAAAAGTTTCTGGAAAAAAAGTTGACAGACAAGTATAAAGACACGAGATAATTTAAAAGTAAGCACCATTGTTTTCTTCAAAAATACCTCAAAGACTGCATGACCAAGCTATTGCAAATTTGACAGGAGAAGAAAACCCACCCTCAAAATGCAATTACCAAATGCACCTTTCCCTAGCTGAACACACACATACCCACCCAAGTTTGGGGGCAGAAAGGTTTTGAACTCTTAAGAGAACAGGAAAGAAAATCTTCCTGGAAATCAGATTTTTCATATTTTGAGGGAGCTTATTTACAACTTGTATTATGCTTTGCCTAACATAGAAAGTGTGACCAGATCAAAACATGAGTGCTACAGTCATTCTCTGTGATACCAAATGTGGGATAAGGAACGGAGATGGTTTAAACAGACAGCAAACTTTAGAATCATAGAATCATTTCAGTTGGAAAAGACCTTCAAGATCATTGAGTCCAACCATCAACAATGCCCACTAGACCATGTTCTGAAGGGCCTTGTCTGTGCACTTTTTGAATACCTCCAGGGATGGTGACTCAACCATCTTCCTGGGCAGGCTATTCCAATGTCTGACAACCCTTAGGGAATCATTTAGGTTGGAAAAGACCTTCAAGATCATCGACTTTAACACTTCAACACTGCTCTACCACTGAATAGTTACTCCTTAAGAATCTCAGTCATATAGTCAGAATATGCAAGCAAAGGATTATTAATAATTAATAGAATAGTTACTAATAATTATTAGAATCCTGCATTTCTCTGACCAAAAGGCTTTACTTTCTAGGCTATCCAAGACAGGGACTTCAATATAGCCTCAAGCTACAACAGCCCAGGGATTGAGGACAATCAGGCTGTCCTTGATGTACCATTTCCTTATACAGATATACAATATACAGTTACAAATATATATATGAAAAGATATTGATGAATTTTATGTAGTATTTAACAGTGTTATCTGTGTAGATTACTTCAGGAATCTTCTCTAGAATACCTGTGGAACTTACCCTCACTACAGATTCCCTAAGGCAGAGGGAGAAGGGGCTTGGAAGGGAGGAGAGCCCTTTAAAAGAATTAACCAAAATTTAGCTGGATGAATAAATGCAGAGGAAGCAAGAAACCAACCAACCAACCAAACAAACAAGACCCCCCACACACACGCACACAAAAAAGCCTCCCCAAACCAGACTGACCAACCAAAAGGTAAGCCTTGGAAGTCAGAAACACAAGTTACTAATCTGTGTCAGAACTTGCCAACAAAAAATTCATATCCATACAAATAGAAAAAGAACAAGAACACAAGAAAACCACCACAGCACATCTGAAATTGAATTTGAAAGACTACATTCAAAGGAAAAAAGATTCACAATGTAAATGCTGAAAACAGCATACCCACTAACTACAGAAAATTAGAACTATCTCATCAGATCACAAGTCCCAAAGCAGAGATTTTTTTGCAACGGTACAAAATATATGATGGTATAATTTGATGTTAGAATGACAAGCACAGAACTAAACATATGGAAAAAAAATAACTGTATGCCTGGCTTTTGAACAAATTTTAGAGGAAAAAAAATAACAAAAAGGCACCAAAGTCAATGGAAAATTAGCTGACAGAAAAACATGTGTAACAGATTACGCCAAACAGCTCTATTTAATGAAGTAATATTTCTTAGGAAAAATAAATGGAGTAGGCCTAATCTATCTGAATTGTATGTGGTATTATACAGGAAATGGGTGAGGTAGAGACAATGGAGACTAACAAAAAATATTTTAGTAATCAGAAGGCTTACTAACAAAAGGTATTATAACAAGGAGTAGATTAAAAGAGGGGAAAATGGGCAAGGGGTTAGCAATGGAGCTTTGTTTCATTTCAGTCCTACTACGTGAGATGTAATGCTAAAATCTTTGGATCACAGCTGTGGGAAGTACCACCAGCAGGGGCAAAGATATGATCTTAAGGATACTGGCAACAGTATTGATTGTTACCAGTGATGGAAATTCTTAAACCAATTAGTCATCCAATAGAACCAAGATGGAAGGTAAATAGTTAACCAATACTAAGATGAGCATTGCTTCTGTGACTAAACTCACAATGCAATGTAGCCTTGAAAAAGGTAAATGTAGTGAGATGTACCTACCATTCAAGTTATTCTCAGAAAAGCTACAGAGGCATAAAAGCCATTCTAATAGAGCCCTAGTGAGACCTTATATGGAAGATGGTATTTACGCTGCTAAAAACTTGTATGGAAAACGTATTTTCACTCTAAAAACAAGGTAGCTGAAGGAGAGACTGAAAGAGTCCATCTATCTTAATCGAAATACAGACTGAACAGTACAGTTCTTTGTTAGATGGCACATGTGGCTGTAGTAGATAACAGGTGGGTAGAAGAGCTACTTAAGCAAGAGGAAAATGTTGACACAAAACCATGTGCCTGTAAGTTTGCCACAGTCAGCCAGGCTGGAGGCCAGGAGACATCACAGAACCAGATTTTACAACTGCTATCCAGCAAGAAAGAAGAGAGCCAGAAGTTGAATGAAAATAAAGTTTGACACAGTTATGAAAGGATTATTTCCTGTAAGAAGAAGGGACTGGACTAAATGACCCACAGAGTCTCTCCTTTCAGTCTTCAGGCACATTCATGCAGTGTACAGTGCATTAAGTTGCATACTTGTCCACAAACATTCCATTATTTTACAGATAATTACTGCTATTTAATACCAGAGTACCTGGATGGCCTAGGTTCAGTGGGAACCAAGTGAAAATATTTTGTTCATCCAACTTTACTTTCAATTAGCCTGGTAAGAAGCCTTCTTAGGATCAGCAATAATTTTTCCTTAAAATTAAAATGAGAGAAAGTCTACTTGCACTTTATTTCAAAGAATAGTTTATATCAATTTTATGTCCCCTAACATTTTCTATGGAAATCTATCTTATACCATCAGATATGTGAGAGAATCCATCTTCCTTACAGTAGTCACACCTACACTTAACCTATATGTAGTACATAGGCATTCGGAATTAAAACATAGTTTAAAAGTTTTAGAACCACTCCCATTATAACCATGTAACTGCAGCATAAGCAGATGTGAATAAAATATGAATGCAGAAAACAACTACTGATACTGCAAACAAGAGTCCCGAGGTTAATAAATTATGAGCAGTATTAAAGCTGAATGCCTGATAACTTCATGCATGAGGACTTTCTTACTTGTCATATCAAGAGCTAGTCAGCTGCCTAGATATGACACAGATCTACAACAGCCTCTGCTGCCTCTCTGAAGCAGCACGGGGAGACAAGAAATTTAGCCGGCCAACCAAAAACCCCATCAGATCACTCTGATCTCAGTCAAGCAACAGGCTTTAGAATCATGACCGCTTATCTGAAATATGCCTGACATTGTCTGATCACAGCTGAAAAATCTATTCAAGGTCTCCCATCCCCAATTATTCCCATGTTAAAAATGGGCTAAACTGTTTCCTGCTTAAAATTAGCCTATATTTTGTTGCATATTGGAAGACAGGACAAGGAAAAGAGATACTAAGAGAATATCTACACATTTCTTGATCTTTATGGAATATTGTAATTTTAAGCCTTCACACCACTATAGACCAAGGAAGATAGACACAGAAATCCAGTTTCTAACATTGTCCAACATTTCAGCAGAAAAGGCCAGACAAAAGGCTGATTGTATTCTGAGCTGGAACAGCTTTCACTACTATTTTGATATGCAAGTCTTAATAAGGACTACTGCTGTTTGTACTTTTCAAATTAAACTTTACAGTGTCAGTAAAAAGAAGATTAAGTAGCAACTAATGGGATGTCATTGTGCCTAATGATGAACAGTCAACTGTTGGAATATCATACATTGCAATAACTGGGTTAGCCCAGTAACATCATTTATTCTGTTCATATTACTGCTTTAAAAATTTTGTCTAAAGGTACCATTCAGAGCTTAGAAATCTTAGTCATAAGACGGTATTATTTATTACACTGGATGAAAGCTCTTCTGTATGTAAATCATTACTTGCTAAGCTCAGTCTGGACTCTTGTTGCTTCTCCCAGTAACAAGAATGTCCATGTAAATACAGCTGTTTCTCTCCAGAAGCCACTATTTGAAAACAGAGAGGGAAACAGCACCTGTGTAATGTTACCACACAAAGCATTAGGATGAAAATCATACATTTTTATAAATTAACACAATAGTTTGTGTGAAAGATTCATATCCATTTACTAGACCACAAGTCTAACCAGAAGGCATTAGTACTTCTATAGCAGCCTCCATAAAGTCATTTAATAGACTTTGCATGTTCTCTGCCTCCTCCCAATCCATACCACAAGGATGACACCTCAGAGCAATAGTGGTACTGGCTTGTGGTACAGCTTTAAACCCTTGAAAGAGTAGTTTATTTTTCCATGACAATAATGCAATATGCAACAAAACACACACCTAGAATGCTTTTTAAAGATTATTTGCAATGAAAATACATTAAAGATCACTTTGATGTGCCTGAAACAAAAAAAGAAACCATAACACCTAAACAAGGAGATTTTAAATTTATAAGCTTCATTGCAAGTAAAAATCAAAGACTCATTACTGTCCATTCTAACAGTAGAACTACTATCGGCAGATACTATGGGTATCCAATTATTCATTTTACCACAGTTTCTTCCACTGAAGTATATGCAACAGTCATTAACACAAGAAAATTAGGCAGTTTCCCTTGGTTTTCCCTTCGAAAGCTATCAGGCGAAAGTTCTTGTTCAGGAATAGTCTGACTTCCCAAGTGTAAGAAGGATAAGGATGCATCAACTCAAAAAGACAAGCCAAGTTTTATTTTGAGTCAAGGTATTGACATTCTATGGAGCTATGCTAACCAATCAAGCTGCTTTTAAGGGAAGATAGAAACTGGCAAGGGTTCAGTTCCTGCTTTAAGTTATGGAACAGATTCAATAGATTATAAAAGAAAGGGAGAAAAAGAATCTAATCCTGGCAGCAAGTTTTACTCTTTAAACACCTACAGAGCACACTGAACTCGAAATGTAAAGCTCTTCATCCAGAAGATAGAGGGATTCATAATGCTTTAAAGGAAACGGGCTTTTTACTGTACCTTCTGTCAAAATGATCCAAATCACACTGTGATAACATGGACAAGAATTCACCACAAACTGATTTTACTAATTTTGCTACTTCATCATTTGGGCACAAAACCCGAACATTTGATCAAAACCTAAGTTATAAGGGTCAACAATTTTCCAATGCCTCTCAAATCTCTGACTGCATTTCCACAAGAACATACCGAATTCTTCTGAGCTCACTTAGAATATGAAAACAGATGGAAATCTTCTTGTGGATCCAGCATGCCGGTCAATGATGCAACTGCTCCCATCTACTCACCACCAGCAGGAGGTTTTTATGCCCAAAGCTCTGACATCAAAAAGGACTGTGAGAACACTCCTCAATCTGCTGTTGGCAGAAGCACTCGAATTAGTTCAAACTTCACTCACCAGCTGCACACCAACAGCCTTTTCTAGATTCAGCTGCGCTAAAGAAGTCACTGATCTCACTTCCAGTTACCATTTCCTCCATCTGCCAGTTAAACTGCTCCTGTGAGCCTCCCTATACATGCTTCAATTTGATATAATAAGAGACCTACATCTTACACAGCTGAAAGTGAAATGTTCAGAAACTCCGCACAATAACAGCTCATTTAACAGATCAGAGGGGGTGATAGAGGGCATGAACAAAAAGCTAAGGATATGTCAATATGATAGCCTCTTTCACAAAGGCAGGTATTTGCAAGGAGCACATCTATTTATATCCTACTTCACCGCGACAAAGTAAAGCGGTTTAGTTTGACACTAACAGAAACCTATTACACCTCACTTAGCTGTGAACATACTTCTTCAAAACAACTGTGGTAGGTTAACTGCTAGCTGGTCATACAAAACATTTTTTAGAAAAATACAAAACTCTGCACTGGATCTTTACTAAGAATGGTCAGCTAAACCAAATCCATCAATGACATCTTCTACATTGACATCTTTCAGAAGTTATTTTTTGATCTGGTTACAGAAGTTATCCAAAACTATGCTTTCAAAATGAAGAGGCAGTTATGCCGTGCTATTTAGCCATAGCTTTAACAATATTTAAGATGTTTGTCTTGACAAGCTTCAGCCTTCAGTCTGTTCTATACACGATTGGACAAAGACCCTTCATAAATGGCAGCGCAAGCTTGTTAACAAATAAGACTGGGGTGAGGCCAGGGGAGATAGTTGAAACTGTTAAAGGACAAAATTCTACTTTATACATAAATTTTTGAGTTATAGGTTAAAAACCAACAAGAACTGATGTTGGGAAAGAGATAGAAGAACAGAAAAAACTTAGCAGCAGATGAACAAAGACAGGTGAACAATGTAGTATATAGATGTTTATGCAGAAACCAATGGCCACAGAGACATAATGCCCCATTCCCTTCCAGAGATCCAAGATAAAAAAAATAGAAAAGAAACCCTTGAATAAGCATCCCGCAGCCATGCTCTTCAAATCTACTGCTTGCTTCAGCAGCCTGGACACAAACATACAATAACCAAATATAATATTCTTGGAAACTTAATTCTATATATTGGAGAAGAGTTCATATAATAAAATGACACATTGA
The DNA here is from genome assembly GCA_026212715.1 of Elanus axillaris. Taxonomy (NCBI): domain Eukaryota; kingdom Metazoa; phylum Chordata; class Aves; order Accipitriformes; family Accipitridae; genus Elanus; species Elanus axillaris. Next base: position 46,099,089 of record JANZLQ010000001.1, on the reverse strand, counting down.
CAGGATTCTCGTAATACATACATTAAACTGCAGGAGACTAACTCATGCAGAAGAGTAGCAGTGGAGGCTGTTCTGTAATTAAAGCAGCTGAGCTTCCATAAATCTGGTTTCAGACATTATTTCCTCTAAAGCACTCCTTCAAAAAGTTATGAAATCAAAATAAGATTATAGGCAGGCTGAAAATACAATTGTCCCAACCATACTTAATCATGATCTGTTGCTGATTTATGATCTCTTAGAAATAGAGCTTTGCAATTCCGCTTTCAAAAATCTCTTAACATTGTTATACAGCACACCAGTCGTCCACCTCAAAGAAAAGCCAACAAAGAAACATACAAAAACCTACTTTAATGAGCTTGCATAGATGCTACCTATCATCCAGAGGAAGCACCGTATTAAGGCATTCACATAGATCCTTCTTGACTAAAGAGTTCGGTGTGAACGACCTTATTATTCAGGTCTTGCATTGCCAAAGACTCTTCTTTCCATTACTAAAAGGCTCAATTTGGAATGCTGCGTTTAACAAAAGCCTTTGGGTCATTCCTATCTAGCCATTACTAGGTGGAATGTACGTGGGAAAACTGCCACCAAAAGCTTAACTGGACTCCCAAATCCCAACACTCCTGCAGTCCTTCCAACCTAGTAGTGCTAGGATTACAGAATACTCCACCACTTCTATAAAAGCTCCTTAGATGTCACACCCATGAATTACAGTATTTTATTTTTATGGCGATTGATGAACTCTGTTCATATCTATGAAATAAGAAGAATTAAGAGTATGCTGGAAAATTTCAGAATCTATACGCTTTAGTAGTAAATTTATTGGGCATCACCAACCAGGACATCCAATGTTGTTGCTACTTTTATGCAGGTAGTAAAAGTTATAAGAGTCACCTAGCTCACGAAAACTGAGCAATGCTGTCAATATATATTAAAAGGTTTTAAAAAAACTGAATGTATGCTATACTGCAGCCAATTAAAAGTTTATATTGCTCCATTAACGTTATCTGACAAACGTGCTGTCAAAAGTCCCATTTTTCCCAACAAGACCAAAAAGCAATTGTATCAAGTAGTCTGAAAGCCTAGAACACAGCACCTTGAAACTTGAAACATATCGTATTTTAAAAGATGTGGCACTATGTTTCTCAGTCAAATTAACTCTGGGGAGAAGTAAATGTGTGAAGATGGCGACACAAAGATATACAAACTTAAACTAACCTAGGACACTGGAGGAAAACTGACAGCACCTTTCAACTAAATAAAACACAAATCCCCCATATTTGTGTTTCATACCCAGAGCTATACCTAAACCATTTCACCTAGAACATACAGCTACTTTGAAACTGTTTCACAGACAGACTATAAGCAAGTAGCATAAAATAAATAAGACTACAATGTATGGCAAATATTCTGAAACACTAGAAGAAATTAAAAAAAAAAAGCTTAATATACAGAAGGAAAAAAAGCATAGACAAAATTATGCTTAAGACAGGAAAGTAGTAGAAGAATCATTCTCCTCAGATTTTTCTTCTTTATTCCCCCATACACACACACACAAAAATATAATCAGAGGACCACTGCAACAGATTTGAGTAATTCACCCTTCCCAAACCTTTAACAAATAGTTTCTGGAAAACTGCTAACAAAGCTAACCCAGGACACTGCACACCTCTAAAAATGACTGCTATTTAGTCAAACCCATTTTTACTCCTGAGAAAAGCAGTAGTTGATCTTGATAGCAAGTTACAGTTTTGTAAAATAAAATGTGACCTAGCAATAATGAGCAATGCAGCTCCAAGTACTACATTTTTGACCTTCCAAGATTTAAAAGACACAACAAGTCTTTATATTATCTCTACCATTGGAGCTTTTTTCTTTTTTTTTTTTTTGACTGAGGAGTGCAAGCTATAAATTACAGATTTTCTATGAAACGCTTAAACCCTCAACATCACAGTATTTATTGTAAAACAAATGCTTAATATTAGCTGCCTGCCAATAATAGTCATTTGTAATAAATAATGGAAGACTTTCAAAGAAAACATGTTTCCGCTGCCATTTCTTTCTTCTGAAGAGCAAATTGTTTGAGTAAAACCTTTTGAAAAATAATTTCAGGACTTCATTTTTGTTGCTTTCACTTCAGCAATAAAGACATATTCCTAATCTAATATTCACAAGAAATTATGCACTGTAAAACTGCCGTGACCATGTCCTCTGCTTAGTATTCAACCAAAATGCAAGATGCAAGTACAATGCTCCTTGCAAAAGGCAAGACATGAGAAAGTAACGCCGTTGCAAATTGCAAGTTAATACCTCAATGCAAAAAAGGCTAGTGTTGGACACTGCAAGAGAGAAAAAAAATCCCCAAACATTCCCTATTCTGCATTAGGCACAAAAGATCTCCCTAATTTCAGGCTAATGAAAAGAGGGCATTAATATTAAAAATTAAAACAATTTAAAAAACACACACACTTTTGTATATTATATTATCTGATAGTGCACCCTAAACAAAGTATCCATCACTCATTTTGTTGTGGTTTTTTTTCCATCACCCTCCTAATCCAGCTTCCTATAGAGATTGCACAAATCTAGCAACATGTTTCTTGTACTACAAGCTTAATTATAAAAAAACAGAATTCGTGCAAGTCTCCAAGTGTAAATAATCTGAATTCTTCTTAGACTGTATGTAAGAAATAGCCATGCCTCACTTCTTCTTCTGTCTTGCTCATAAAGCGAAACCCCCCTTCAGTACTGAAAACTCATTTAAAAACGTTATTAAAAGAGACTGTAAAAACCAGGCTGCGACACAGTTTGCTCTCGATTCTACTTACACTTTGGATTATAGCATGCTAGATATATCCACATGCAGAATTGTCCAACGTGCGACAGAAAAAAAAAAAAAAAAAAAAAAAAAGGAAAATAATACATTAACAACCCGCTTCCAACACTATCACGGGCAGCACGAACGTAACATTTTCCCCCCAGAGAACACGAGGGGAGGTCTAAACAGGAACCCACGATGGCCGATACGAGCGCAGCACGCCTGCAAACACCTACTGCCAACCCCAGGGGCTCAACCCGGGAGAGCCCACCCCTGCAACGCTTGGCACCCCAGAAACCACCGCCTGAAGGCCCCGGGGCGCTCCGAGGGCCACCCGCCCGCTCCCTATCCCCGGAGAGCTCGCCAGCCAAGCGGCCAACATCCTTCCCAAAAAGTCACCGCGACGCCGGGGCCGGCGCAGCCCCCAGGCCGGGGCCGACGCAGGGCTGCGGCAGGCCGAGGGCGCAGCCCCGGGGCCAACCGGCGGCCCCACGGCGGGGCGGGGCGGGAGCGTAGCTCCGGGCCGCCGTGCCGTACCCCGCTACGCCGCCGGCCAGCCCTGCCTATATTAGGGAAGGGAAACGGGGCCAGCCTTTCCCCGCCGGACCGGGACACC
>JANZLQ010000001.1:46035177-46094762 GCA_026212715.1 Elanus axillaris | reverse complement strand
ATCAGAGCAAGCAGTGCCCAGGGAGGCGGGCAGCAGCCTGCCCAGCACACCCCACGCAGCTGCACGAAGAGCCCCGCACCCCAGTCAGGGCCGGTGCAGGGCAGGGGGGGAACTGCAGTCCCTGGCTTATCCCGGCCCTTCACGCCACCCCGGCGCCTGTCACCCTCTCCTCCCTCCCAGCCAGCCCGCCCTTCTCGGAGCGGCCTCCGCCGTGAGGTAACCGCGCCGCTTTTCCTTCCCTCTTTCCGTCCCCTCCGGCTCCCTCAGCCCTCCCCCCCTGCGCACCATCCGAGCGAAGCAGGGGCCGGTAGGAGGCACCGCCAGGCAGGAACATGCTGTTTAACTCCCTCCCGGGGAAGCGGGGGGGGAAGGGAAAACCAATAATCATAAGAGAAAAACATAAAAGAAAAAACGGTCGCCGGGCCCGGAAGCGCCGCGCGCGCGGCGGGAAGCGCGCGGGTGCGTGCGTGTTTGCGCTCCACTCCCGCCCCCTTATGCTGCGCGTCACTTCCGGGCGGCGGCGGTTTGAGCCTGGAGCCCGCGAAGGTGCGTGGCTGCGGCCGTGGCCGTGAGTGGGGTGGCGGGGCCCGGCCCAGCCCAGCCCAGCGGTCCTCACCCCTGAGCGGCCCCTCAGGGTAGCAGGGAGCGGGAGGGGCCGCTTCCAGCGTGTTCCCTGCGGGGGGCGGCCGTGAGGGGCGGCCTGGGTGTAACGCGGTGAGGGGCTGCGCAGTGAGCGGTGTCGGGGGGTGCCCGGGGGGCGGGGGAACACGGACTCGCTCACTTGTGGTAAGGGGACGAGCTCTCAGGTGACTCTTGTTTTTTCTCAGGCCGGGTTTGTGCCAGAAGGTCTCGCCAGTTCTGTTCGCCCTGGCTGCTGGGTTGTCGCAGCGTGCGTTCGCGTAGTCCTACTTTTGCAGGACGCTGCTGTGTAGAGAAAATGGCGTAAGTAAAAAAAAAACTTGCCCCGAGGCAGGTATTAAGGTGTCTGTTTTTCTCAAGCCCAGTACGCTGGCCTGCGGAAAAACGTCCTGTGTGCTACAGAGCCTTGTGGTGTCCTTTGTGCGGTCTGATTGGTTTTTCTTGTAGCGTTTTTTACAGTGCTGTATCTTGAAGACTCGGGGTAGTTTTTCAATTCTTTATTATTCCACTGGTGGAAAAATGGTTGATGGATCAATTAGCCAAGGTCCCCTGATTTTCTTAGAGCCTTGAATTCCCTATTAAATTTTATTGAACATACAGTCTTGGAGCAGTTAGGACCATTGAGAGGAAGTTTATGAAGCAAACTCTGTATGGAAATACGCACTTGTTTTAGGCATCTGTTGCTGAGCCGCATTAAAAAGCGATACTTAGTGGCCTGTAAAAATAAATGGTGGGTTATATTATGGTACCAGCTTGTGTTGACCAGCAGCTCTTGCAAAACTTAAGTAGTCATTGAAGTTCTCGTCAGTCTTGTACCCAACATGCCAATAAAGAAACATATCACCTGGGGTAATACCCTCAACGAGTTGGGTCTTGGTACATAACTCTGGAAGGATAAGTGTCTGTAGTGAAATGCAGTATAGTAGCAGCAGTGACGGAAAGAATTCCAGATTTTTTTGTTTTAATTTTTATTTTATTTTACTAGTATTTACGCTGCTCTTATCCTTTGGTGGTTACTTTTCCAGATCATTTATGAATCCATTGAACATCAGAGGAGTTGGAGCAGATTCCTTTGAAATATTGCTGATGTTGTTTCTCTCATGTACGAACAGTCCACTTGCTTGTATTTAAAAAAAGTTTCAGTGCGTTTTTTTCACGTGACAGTTCAGTTTTCTTAAAAGTTTGAGGGACTTGTTCAAAACTTTTCCTGAAAATCATAATTACTGTACAAAAATGTTTATAAAACTTTCTCTGTTTTAATTTAATTGATTTTGAAAAATAGTGGACTGTATCATCCAGTTTATAGGTGCATTGTTGTAGATCCCCTTCAAAAAACTTCAGCAGACTTGAAAAAGATAAGACTTACCTTTTCAAAAGACATAATGACTCCTACCAAATATGCGCATTTATCCTGGTGTTCGCAAGTTCTGCACTTCATAATTTTTTTACTGATTTTTATGCCCTGTAAGTGAATCATGCTGTAGTTCCATGAGTCTTCCCTGTTCTTACTTTTAAAAGTTGGGATTGTTTACCACTAGCTGGTCCTGAGATACTAAAGCAATTTTAGATTAAAAGTTACTGGGTTTAGTAATTCAGCTGTTTCATCCCTGATTTCCTTTAAAACACTTGAGAAAATACTGTACAGGTTTTATTTTTTTACTCATAAACCTGCTGCAGCTCAATGTACTCTGAGTACAAAACCAAACCTTTTAAGTCTGTTTTGTCTAGAAAACTGAAGTTCCAGAGCTCGTGATCTAGAGATGTGGTAAGGTTGACGAGATGCATATTACATTGTATTAAGCACACAGAAACAAATAAAAAATCGTCGTTAGAGAAAACATGCACTGTTTTTTCTCTCTTTTAGAGCTTCCAAATCTGCATTGGGTAGAACAACAGACACAAACTGGTCTTCTGCTATACTGACTAAATTCTTTTTTTCTTTTAAAAAAGGCTATTTTTATTTGTTGACATTACTACAGTGGTGTAGTCATTGATCTGTCTCAAAACAAAATGTGAATGACCACCACTGCCAAGGTCATTATATGCAAGTAAGGCATCGATTCTCAGTATAATTATTACGTTAGCAGATCAGTAAAAGGCAATTTGGTGGAATTAATTTCTTTCTCTGTCTTCTTTTATCACTGTTCTTTCTCATTTTCTATACAACCAAAACAAATCTTTCATAGGGTCAATATACCTTTCATAGTGCCTTCTGTAGCTTTGGATATCATAAAATAGTGTTGCAGGTATGAATATAGACTGAATATGGATATTTGTCACTGCTGTTTAGTCAGAAATAGCAACAGAGATCTTTGAATCTTCAGGGTATGAATCTTTGTATGGTCATTAAAAAGTGTGTGTTCACAATAATTGTAGTAAACTTAAAAGGTTTGGGTAAGAACTATGTAAGTGTTGCTTTTAAAAAAAGGTGCATTTTAGTTATCTAAGTTCTTAAAACTTCATTCTGAAGTGCATGTTCTCAGGCAATCATATCTTGAGCATCAAATATTTTACCTGAGGTATTTTTTTACTTGCTGTGAACTTGATAATAATAAACCACAAAAGCAGTAGGTTATGTATGTGCAGCAGATGGCAAAGGCCGTCTTTGAAAGCTTGTAGTCTAAGTTAAAATAGTAGGGTAGATAAATAGGAGAATATTTGGGTAATGTGGTTATGCACACTACTTTGCCTTTCCAAGGAGCAATGTGTGAAAGGCTTAGTAATGCACAATTCATATTGCTGTCTCTTCTTCTGCTCACGCTAGTCATTGTACATGTTTTTAGAATAGTCATTGTTCACTGCATGTGGACTTATTTAATTATACACCTATTCTATAATTATTCACCATTTGTTTCTTTAATTATTCACCTAGAGGAAAAAATATAAACAAAAACTTATACATACATGGTAGTTGGTGCTTTCTGTGTTGCTGTTGCTGCTTTTTAAGAAAGATCTGCAAAGTCAGTTTTAACCTTTATTAGTGACTGATGCAGAAACATTTTTTATGGTAGCATCGCAATGTACTGATGAATCATATGTGCCTCCTCTAATTCAGATTTATGCTTCTGAAACTGCATGCGTTTTATTCAGTGTTTCAGTGAAAGAATCTTGTCATAATCTAGTTCAACAAAAAGCTAATTATGTTAACGTTTCATTCTCATAGTGTCACTCACAACAAGCTGTGTAGCAAGCTAATCAGAAGTATCTAATTTTCCCTGCTTTTATAGAATAGAAAATCATCCCAGAAAATGAGTCAGAAATTTTCTTTTGGGGTGAATCACAGAACTGAGTGTTTAACAGGTTTGTTGGGTCCACCAATCCATACTGTGGCATACTTTTTTAAGGTTGGCTCCACAGAAATGTTTGGTGTTTGTTTTTTTGCCAGCAGTCTTGAAGTACCTTAATCAGCTTTTAAAGAAAAAAAAAAAAACCAACTCTGGGGAAAATATTGTGATAGAACTACTGAAGTGAATATGATTGCTTTCCCAACAGTTAGAGCTGAAACATTTCAGTTTGCTCAACTGAGAGATGAAGTGGGTATTTACCAGAGCTTTATGACTTCTTTTCTGTGAAATGCATCTCTTGGGTATACAGGGCAAGCCAGAGGCTTTTCTTCTTCTGTTAAGCAAAATTCAGTGATGGACACGTATCAAAGAGCATTGGTACTGATCATAGTACTTTTATCTGCTATGGAATGTTCCAGAGGCCCAAGGCAGAAGAATACTGTTTCTTTAAAGATATGAGAGATTCCACTTATGAAAGTGTGTGTGGGGAAGCCACAGCCAATTGTACAGTCACACCTAGATGGCACAGAATGTCTGGTTTGCAAAAGAAATCAGGACTTCCTTTCTCTGTAACTGGCTATTTCACTGGCATTCACAATGTGTCCCTCATTATCTTTGGACAAGTTATCTTCTAGAAGGTCTTTAGTCAGAAGTGTGTGTCAGGAGAAGATTAAGCAGCACTAGGCTTGTCTCTTGTTAGGTTAGCATGTTGAGTGCATGACCTGATATGAATCTAGGGAGAAAAGATCCTGTCTCCCTGCCTGAAGCACAACAGCAGCCTCTCTGCAACTGTGGATTTCTTATTGCTCTGTAAATCACTTGCACTCAACCAGTGAGTAACATCAGGTGTTCAGTTAACCCTTGAGTTACATGTTTTTGAGACCAGGGTTGAAACCATGTTTATACAGAAGTCCTTGAGTGTGTGTGTATACATGCACACACATATCTGTGATTCCAGTTAGGATTGTTGTTTTCATACATGTGCAATAATATTTCCAGGGGTTAATATGTGGGACAAAGGATAATTCTTCCAGAATATGCTTCTTAAAATAGATTCACTAGCAGCTAAGTAATTTAATACAAAATAGAACGAAATCCATAGCATGGTAAATACAGCCCTTATGCTCAACTTTGAGGGTTGCTCAATACTTTAAATTTGAACTCGTTTCCTCCCCTGCATTGTCCAGCAGAATAGTCCATCAAAATGGTGGTGGTTACACACCACTTCATTGTGGAAGTGGCAACAGATGCCCAAGAAAGTATGTGCAGCAGTTCTGCAGTGTTACCCTGCTCAATACTTTCAGGATGACCATCTCATGGAATTTGACTGCAGGCTCGTCTGCAGCATTTTCTTTCCACTTCTCTGAATGCCTGTGATGCGTATCTTGATAGTTACGCCTATAATTCATCATATAACCAAAAAAAGTACTTACTCATTTTCTGTCTGAATGTCCTTAGACTGACTGGTGATGCTGGTGACAGGATACTCCAAAACCCTCATTTTCTAGGGTTCTACAACAGTTCAGTGGATTTCAGAACGATCTGGTCCTTTTTTTTTTTTCTTGCTCTCTTTTTTTTTTTTTTTTTCTTTTCTTTTTTTGGGAGGCAGTGGTCCTTTTTTGGCGATTTGGGCTGGGGTGGGGTGGTTTTGGGGTTGTTTTTTTGTCCAGTTACAGACATCAGCAGTACTGACAGTGCCAATATTTTTTTTTTTTCCTCCAAAAGTGGCAACTTCCCAACAAGTTATTTTTGCAGTGCTCTCTAGGCCTCTTTTCTTTCCCTTTCCATTTGGACGTGCCTAATTTTGAGACAATACTGTCAGACAGGACAGGAGCCGGCTGAGAGGAGTACAGCGCGGGGGAGCGCATCCCACTCCCGCCCCTCCGCCCCGCATCCTGCAGCACCACGGCCAGGGGCTCCGTGCGCTTCCACCCGCCGCCAGCGGGGTAGGGTAAGCACCATGGAGAGGGGCTCTTGGGGGCCGGAGACCTCCCACCCTCTTGGAAAACTTCCAGTAGGAACGAACACCCCCCCACATCCCTCATCCCAGTGGAAGGATTTCTCAGTTTTAGTCAAATGTAGGTCCATGGAAGATGGAGTGTTAGATGTTTGTGGAGTTGCAATAGAGTAAAAGCCCAGGCTCTTTCAACTTGGGCTGTAGATAGGTTAACACAGTGCAGTAGTGCACTGACAGCTAGATTCTCTTCGCTGAAAAGAATGTAACTTAAGCTGGAAGAGCGTACATCAAGTTTTGCAGCTAAAATTTCATAAATGGAATTCTTTAGGAATACAGAGGTGTCGTTCTTCCTCTGTGGCATATAGTTTCACCTGAATCAATCTGTTTTACCTCCTCACCTGTACTCCATGACAGTATAAGGAAACTGTTGCAAACTCTGTTTTGCATGATCATGCTTTATTATGTTGATTACTTTAACCATTTGCATTGTCCCCAGGTCCGTCTTACTTTGTAACTAGTCAGCATGAAAAAACAGGTTGGTTAGTCCTACAGATCCTTGAAGTGAATGACTGTTTAGTTCACCACATTTCTTCATGTGAATATAATGGTTCATCCCACCAAATCATATCTGGCTTCTTCCAAGCTGCTTCAGAAATATGTTAGTATCAAAAAATCTGAGTCCAGCATGTCCAGAATCTTGCTATCAAACATAGTGGTACAATATCTACTGTTAACAGTAGTACAGGAAGCATATTTTGGCTGATACTCTTTGTTCTGATGTTCATTAAGATAATCCTGCTCTTCACACAGGCCATGGATCCAAAATAATTAGGTAATGCTTTGATGTAAAGGTTTGTTGCTTTCCTCATGTTTAGTTAGTGCACTGCTACTGAGCTTTTTAACCATTTGTTTGTTTGAAGTCAGTTGAAGTTATAGGAGAACAAAAGCTAGTATTTCTTCTCTAACCCTGTCCCCTTGGACAAAAATGAATGAAGAATCCACATTTTTAGCCTGGAGTATGATTAACTTTGTGGGTTTAAGATTGTTTCTTGCTGAAGGGGATAAAGTTCCTTTTTTTTATTTTTTTTTCTTCCTTTCCCCCCAATGGCCATATTTGCCCTTTTTTCCTGATTTGATTCTTAGGATTAAAAATTTTAGAAGACTGTTAGTTCCATCATCAGAAGTTTAAATAACCTTTTTTTTCCTGTAACTTTTCTGAAAAATCTTTACTGAAAGAGTCATATTTCATTGTCTCTAAGGAAGCTGTATTTGAATGGCCAATAACTTTCATCCATGAACAGGGGACTTTCTTAAATAACTATTTCGTAGCATTGAGGAATTGATACATGCTGACCTCTTCATACTGGAATAGTTAGAATATTTTATTGATACTGAGGTGGTGGTCTCTTCCTTCATCACCTACATTATTTTATGCTTTCTAGGAAGAATTCTCAAGACTTCAGAAAATTTGTGTAGATATTGAATATTTCAAGACGGAGTAATTATTATTGTTCCATGAAGCTTTATTCTGTAACATATTGCAGACCTGTCTTAAGTAAGACATCTTTTTTTGGTTTTGTTTCCCTTAGGTTCAACATGGCTAGTACATTCCAGGAAACACCTACTCTTGAAGCTTCTTATGCAGAAAATGTCAATGCTAAGCTGTCCTTTCTACCTGAAAGACTGAGAAAGAAACTGCTTCCCTTTCAGGAGAAAGGCATCATATTTGCACTTCAGAGAAGTGGCAGGTAAAATCCTTATTTTGTCATATGCTAAAAATAATTATTTTAGGTAAACAGAAATTAATTTTTAAAAGGCTGTGCAATACCAGCAGTTCTTAGGTGAGTTATATTACAGAATCTTAAACTGTAAGATAACATGGTTTAAAATGAGGGGTTGATTTGTTTTTTTCCCCCAGAGGATGAAGAAATGTTTAATAATGCATTATGTGAAAAGGGATTGTAATATCAAACATCTCCTCCTCATGTAAGAGGAGGTTGATACCAGTAGGACCATCCTTTTTTTTATTCATGTTAATAGAGAATTCTTAAAATAAGTTAATTCACATTTGTTTCTTTAGTTCTTAATGGCGTGGTAGAGCTGTTAAGAGAATGACTAAGAGATCTTGATGCATCTGTGTGATATTCTATTTTAAACTTTGTACAATTCTGGTATGTAATCGGGGTGTTCTGGATCTCACCAAGCTGCAACAGCAGAGCAGAAGCAGCATTGCAGAGTGCTTAGTTAGCAAGTGCAGCAGCTGATAGACTAGGCATTCAACAATTAAGTACCTGATAAATGAGAAAAATAGTTTATGGAGGAGAGGCTGGAAATACTTCGCTAAGTAAGAGCCTGTTACTGAGTTAAAGGTTGAAAGAAGAGCGAAGGAGAATGCTATTTCCATGTTTATAAATTTTAGAAAATTTAGGCAATTGCAACCTAAAGCCATGAAATTACTGTATGTTGTTCTTTTGCAAAGTAATGAGGTCTGGCACAAATGAAATTGTTTTAGCTTAGGTTTTAAAGAAGGATGAAGTTAGTTTCTGATCATTTCATCATCATGCTCAGAACAAGAGGCTTAGGGTTTAAGGGGGTTGCTTGCTAAAGTTTGTGATTTTTTGCAGGAGAAAAGAAATGTGCCTCTCTAAAGGTGAAAAATTGGAAAGGAAATTTTTATCATCAGTTCTTGCAATTATATGGAATGTTTGATCAATTAAAATTTCCTGTAAAGTTTTTTGCTTTAATTCTATTCATTTGGCCAAAAACCTTCAGCAATTATAACTGCTGTCTTCAGGGAATGAAGCAAGCCATCTATTTTATGCTGCCAGACTAGGTAGCAGAGTAGAAAAATGAGTCCAGCCATTAATGTGTAAGCCCAAGATTTAAAAAGCTTTATGCTTATTGGTATTAACTTCTCTGTGACCACTGGTCATGTTAGCCACTTTCCTGCTGCACAGTGTAACTGTGAGAATGAATGCATACAGTTGTAATCAATCACTAAGACTTTGATAGAATAGACAGCAAAGTCTACGTTGGAGTTGAATTTAATAAATCCAAAGCCCTTTGCTACTGTATCTCTGTTGATCTGATTCTAATAAGGGAAACTGAGTTGTATATAGTATGCAGTTGTATAGACAAATAGTGAAATAACAGAAGACATTAAATGTGTATAGTTTCTTTAATGATAATTAGTGTAGGCTAGTGGATGTATTTGAAAGTAGCATAATCTTTTGCAGCTTTTTATATAATATAGAGGTTCCTCAGGAAGCAGCTTAACTGTAGGACTAGGTAAATTTTAATCAGACATTTCTTTCTTCTTTTGTTCGAGAAGTAACAATTGCCTGCAATAAGTGTCTAAAACGGTTTGGAATACCTAGGCTAGTGACTCTCTGTCAAGGAGGGAATTATATTATTTTCATTAGGGTTATGGGCTTTATATTGTTTTCTTTCCTTGAAACCTTTCACTAACAAAAGACTGTTGAGTAATATGGCACTGATGGTTTTACTGTGGCATGGATATGAAAGTATTTTCATAATGATTGCAAGAAATCTCATTCCTTGACATAGCAAATTCTATATGTTAGTTGGGTCAAATTGAGGAATTGTGTGCACACTCTCAGCCAGCCTCTCTATAAAGTAAATTGTATTAAATCAAACTTTCCTGAGGAGTATGTTTTTAAATCTGTCCCTTGCTCAAGCAGATCCAATTTTCTTTCTGTCCCAAAACAGAGAACAAGAGCCTCTGGTGCTTGTAGCTGAATTTTCTTATTAGTTTGTCAGCCCTTGGCTGAGCCAAGTCTTTCCCTTTTGTGTACTCTGTAATGATTTAAGCCTTCTTTCAGTACTTTTCCATAGAAGTGTCTTTTCTAGTTTTAAAAATATATAAACATAGGACTTGAAGTAAGCAGTATGTGCATCTCAGCTCTTCTTCATTCTCTCCCTCAGGCTATGCACTCCTCTGCAGTCATCAGTTAATCCCTGCTTTGCTGTAGTGGCAGGAAACTGGTGTAGGCAAAGTGCTCTATTGTTGGCTGAAGAGATTCAATTAATATTATCTTAGGTTAGATGAGCACCCAGCGTGAAAACAGATTTATTAGTAGAACAAACTTTTATTTCTTGCGTGGAAGGGGCTGGGAGGAAGCTGTTAATTCCCTTGCCTCTTCCTGGAGCATAAAATAAATATGCTGTTATGATTTGTGCTTTTGATTCATTAGTAAATCAATCAAAGGCTTTTTCAGATGCTCCGAAGGCATCCTCTAGACTAGCAGAGACTATGTAACACTTCTCTAAGAAATAGTAATTTTGGAGCCAACAAGACAGTGTATATAGTTCAACATATGCTAAGATACCTTTTAGCTCACACACATGCCTTAAAAGGTAAATAACTGCATGGCTGCTTATTCCTTACTAGAGGTTATTGATCAGAAGTGCACTTGGGAATAGGTACCTAGGGATGGAAACAATGTTTGGTCTTTATTTATAACCTCAAACATTAATGTGCAGAAAAGATGGGTGCACACAAATTCTGTCCTTGAAAACTATTTTATTTTTATGCTTTTCTTTTAGGAAAAGTGTAAGTTGCTTTTAAAAACAGCATTAATATGTATTTATTTCTTTATATGTGCTTTAAACTGTCTCTTAAATAGAAAGCAACACACTTTTTCCCTTCCAGGAACATAAACTCTTAGCAATGGGCTTAGGATGGGTTGTTGGGAGGTGGAGCGAAGCAATTCTGTTTGCTCTTTGCTGGTTATTAGTCATAGTTGGCAAATGTGGAAAAATCCCCATTTCCTAAACGCTCAGGGTAACCTAACTGCAAGTGAAGAGGCATAAACTGAAAAACTTAAAGTAAAGGTATTATCTTGCTTATTAGGTTTAGTTGTTCTGAGCAACAAAGTGTAATTTTCAGGCCTATTTTATTCTTCCATGTAAAATCTATGAGGTATGCAGGAGGAGGCTGACTTGAGAATGAAGGCCTAAACAATAAATACTGAGAAGCCACCAGCCAATGGTCAGGTGTTAGTGAAGAGGGGGTGGCAGTGTCAAAGCACAATAAATACTCTGGAAAAAGTGGTAGAAGTTTGGGCAAAATATCCAAGATGCAGAGATGGATGGGCAAATGGCTTGATTGTACTGATAAGGATTGTATTCAATCTCTTGAGCCCACAACTCTCTTTGGATATTAATGATTTTTACTGTTGCTCTTCACTAACATAGTACTTGGAAACTCATTATCTCTTTCTACCATGTATTCTTGTTTTATATCCTCTCTTTATAGAAGTGTGTGACATCCGTTTTTTGTAATACAAACAATTTGCCTACCTAAATGTACTGTAAAGGTCAGAGGCATGCTATTGTTTGAAAGTTAGCTCTCTTGCTACTGGGCAAGATGTACAAACCATATTGCTAAATGCTTTATCAAGTTTTATAAGAAAAACTGTCAGCATATGATTTGAAAACATTATTTAGCATTGCTTGCCTTGTTGATAGTATCTGAAAAAGATGCCTTCAGACAAACAGGTGTCTTTTCTAGAAACACTGGCAGAACAATTTGTTTAAGCTATCTTGCTTGTGGGTGCAGAAGAGGACTTGGAGATATTTACCACTCATGAATTGAGCTTTTCCATTATAATTGCATGCTCAAACAGTTTTACTGGGGTAATCTAGTTTCTTGCTATGTTTTCTTCTTATTTTCTTGCATATGCCTCCAGTGAATTAACATTGTAAGTTCCATTTTCTGGAGAAAAAAAAAAGATTTTTTTAATATAAATTTATCTAAATATTGAAATGCTTATTGGTAGATTTACCAAGATCTGTGTTTTACTCCAGTGTTGATTAATAAATTGCTTTTTAATGGTACCTTTGTAAGTTTTAGAGGTTATACATTAACTTACATTTATATGTTCTGGAGCATGTGATTTTTAGTTTCCCATACATGCTGCCTTAATATTGTTTATTGAGTATAGGCACAGTAAAAAGAGCTAAGTAACAATGGATGGCAGTAACATGATATGCAGAGTTCATATCTCGCTTTAAGACCTATCAGTTTTAATGAAAGATAATTTGTTTTGTTAGGCAATCATTTTCTAGAGTAAGAAAAAGTTGTGTAGTGTCTAAAGTTGTTTTGGATAGTAGGCTACAGAGAATCATGATGATAGTGACCTCATTAGAGAATGGCCTGCAACTGTTTCTTATTATAACGAGTCAGTTTGCTTGCACATCAAAATAGTACCTTTTTTTTTTTTCCACTGACCGTGGCTCTGATCTCTGGCAAGCTACACAGGAGAAACACATAATTAGTTCTTTGTTAATTGAAACAGATTTTTAGTTCAAAGACTTCATCAGTCTTCATAGAAATTAATTTCCCCCCTCCAACCCTCAAAGTAGACTAGAAAAACAGATGCTCAAATCAAAATTTTCTCAAAGCTTCTGAACACAGCTCTAAGGTTCTAGCTCCAGTTCCTCACTGGAAAGGTAGAATACATACAGTGTGCTGAGTTTTTAGTAGCTGAATTATTGAAATGATAGCTCTTGGGCAGGAAGCAAATAGAAAAGTTTAGAATTCCCAGGCACAGTATAGCCCTTTGTAGGGCCAGGAATTTCTGACATAAGTCATATTTAAATTCTTGGGCAAATTTCTACACAAATTCACAAATTTCTTTAACTTTCTAGGATGGTAGTAGGAAAGAGTGATGAGAATGCACAGAAATTAAGTCTAGATATCTGTGCATGACAGTAGACTAAGATTTTTTTTTTTTACAATTCCCCCCCCCCCCGAAATTCAAAATTCTCAAGTTCTTAGAAATCCTTATTCTGAATCCGCTTTGTGGTATCTCATTCAGCCTGCCAGAACTATAGTCTGCATGTCCAGTGTGTTGGGCAGGAGTGGGGAGGGGTGGAAATGGTCTTTTAATAGAATGTTTTAGGGCTTGAAGAAGAGGTTGAGCTTTCTTTGTCTAGACTCTCAACTAGACAGCCTGAATCAGGTGAATTCTTGTGTATTAGTAGTATGAAAGGTATCATTTCCATTTGAGTTGAGTGTCTAAGGGAGTTCTATATCTAGCTTTTGGAAGCTGATATAATAAGAGAAAATATGTTCAGTCTATGTTTGCTTCCATGCACGTTTTAGTTTGTGCTAGAACAGTAAGTCCTTTTCTCTTACACTTTTGTTTAACATATTTTTCCCATTCACTCCTGTTTTTGTCATTTTTACTGAGTTTGGTTCTGTTTTTTATGTAGTCTGTTAATCTTTCTTTCTCTTTCTGTGTAATGCCACTGTTGCTTTCTGTCTTGTTTTGCCTTTTTAAGTTACCAGAGCTTTTGTTTACTTCGTTTCACTATTTTTTGATCCATGATAACTGATTGATTTGCTTTTTCAGTGTATTTCTTTTCTTCAGTTTCTTATCTTTGATTGTGGCTATGAATAAGAAAATTTCAGAGAAGAAAATAGATTTTTCTTCCATTTTGAAGCACTAAGCCTAGATGCATGTTTACATATCCATTACTGTCTACATCTAATTTTTCTGCCCCTTGTTTGAAAGGTCGTAGGTTGCTGCAAGGTTATGTTGTGATTAAATAGAAGACCAGCTGCTTTTTACCACTGTCTAAAATAATCTCTTTTTTTTCAGAATCAGCTACATGGTTTAAAGAACACTTACAAAAATATTTTACAGGCTACTGTTGGATGTTGGATTGTCCCTCAGTATTATTTCTCAGTATTTCTCTTTCTGGAGATGCAGCATCATTATTTTCAGTTGAATTTTGCTTTAATGTTTTCGTGTCTGTTTTAAGTCCTCACAACACTACAGTCTGTTAGTTTATTTAACACTACAGTCCGTTAGTTTGCTTAATGTCTTAGTTTAACTTAAGCAAGTAGCATACAACTTCATTTATGAGTGAAAACATTAACCATTAATTTCTAAAGGAAGAAAAATATAACAGAAATGGTTGGCATGGAGATTTCCTATCTGTTCTGAATAAGTTGCTGGCAATCTTGGTGAGCATTTTGACTATTTCCTTGTAAGCACAAAACAATTACTGTCTCTCATTCTTATACGCTGCAGGTAAGGATGTAGAACTGGTGTATTTACCAAACAGAATACCCTTTAATCAGTCCAAATTTTGTGATGTCGCTGTTGTTGTGAGACTGGAGTTAATCTGAATTCTTGTTACTGAACTTGTGACCAATTTGATCATAAGATAGGGAGTTCAGAGTTTAACATGAAGAAGATAAATTCAAGAACAGGCAAGCTGAAGTTAATCATAGTGTCTTCTGGAAGATTTACTTATTGTTTCTGGTGTTGTCACACTGACTTTGATAGATGCCAAATTAATTACATTTGCATGTTAGAAAATGAAATTTCTTTCACTTTTTTTTTTAGTCATGTCTAGGAATATTTCCATGAATATTTCATTTTTATTTTAATTTGTGCTTGGTGACTTGCAGCATCAGGTGCCATCAACAAGTCTCCATTATTTGTAGATCTTCAGAGAGAACTGGGAATACAAATAATTGTAACTTTTTACTGTGATATCAGTAGATTGGGGTTAGATTGTCTGAAAGAGATGTTTGAAATAAGGCATAAGTCTCTTGCTAGAGTAAGAAAGAAATCTTTTATTCCAACATTCAACAAATCATTTCATATATCTGAAATAATTAAAATTTTGTGATAAATCTGAGTTCTTAAACCCTGCATAATAATAGATGAACAGCTGTTTCCACTCCTGGAAAACAAAGCTGAAAAGTAATCCTTGGGGAAGAAGAATGGTATGGCCATTTAATGAATATGTAGAGGATGAAACAGTTAATTTAATACATTTCAGCAATTAAATACAGAGTAGTTCTGTGAGTACTATGTTTTTAAAGAAAGGTTTCTTTAAAAAAAGATGTTGGTTTGTAACATTTCAGAGTACATTTCACATTTGAGAAGTGCCAAAGGAGAGAGAGGGGGAGAGAGAGAGAGTTGGTTGATGAAGATGCTAGCTCACAGAATGAGGTTCAGATGCAGGAAGTATGAATGAGAGATTGAGCCAAATTCTGCAGAGCTTTCATGGCCAGGAAGGCTTGTCTGGAAGTGATGCTGGAGGAACTGGGAACAGTTCAAATGGAACAAAAAATGCATTGTCAGTAAGCGAATGTAGAATGTCATTCAGGAGAACTGTGTACAGCTAAAAAAGTATATAATTTAGGAACAGAAAAAAGCGATGGTAGTGATCTGAGAAATTACCTGGGCTTAATGTGGACTTTCAGCAGCAGGAATAGAGAAGAAAACACAGATTTTTAGAAATGCAGGGCACAATTTTTTAGAATGGAAGAGAAGAACCAAGTGAGATAAAGACTACAAGTGTAGGTAATTCATTGTCAACAGTGATGGAGAGAGAGAGGAAATGAGTTTAGTGTTAGCTGTGTGCAATGAAAGTCTGCAGTGGCAGAATCCACAATGAAAAATCGGTGTCTTTAACTAAAGCATCAGAGAGAGGGCAGAATAAAAATGATGGCTTCGAGTATGTGAGACAAGCCACTTTAATGTGAGTGAGAAAGAAGTAAGCTCTTAAACAAGTATGAGTCAAATTCTGACTGACTTAATGGAAGTTGGAAAGAGAGGAAGAACATGGGCAGAGGAGAAAATTACCCCAAAGGTAGCTGGATAAACAATTCAAATCCATATGCTTTGTGATGTCTTTGAACTGTGTTGAAGGGGGAACAAGTTAGAGTAGAGGAGATAAATCAACATAGAAAAGATGAGCAGAATTGCTTAGTTCAGAGGTATGTGTCAGAAGAGAAGTGGGATATTCTGTCAACAGTTGAATGGATGGTTGGTTTTGAAGTATTTGGAAGGTATGAAAGTAATTTGAAGTATTGGTATGGAGAAGGAAACACATGTAAGAGAAAACTAACTGTTTTTGAGAGCTTGGGGTAGAGGAGAGAAAAGACACTGAATCTGGGATCTGTTGAAAATGAAAAGACTAGTGATGAGACTTTTTGTGGTAATTCTTTTCCCTGTTGCCTGATTTAGCTAACTTTAAAGAACGAAGACATGAAGAGAGTGGTTCTGCAGATCTTGCAAGTGCAGATCGCTGCAGGAGGAGGGTCACTTGGAAAGCTGAGTTTATTGGAAAAGTGATGATAAGTACCTAAATTTCATTGAAAGTCATTAGACTACATACTAAGGAAGAGCTACTGTTGATCACAGGTATTTCAGTCATGCCAGTTAATACCAAGGTTAAGGTTTGTAGCTTAGATTGTCAGTAGTTGAAATTAGTTGATGTTATTCCAACTGTTCCAATTAACTGAAGTAAATTTTTTTTGCACTGAGTCAGCTGGTGAACCAATTTGTCTCTGAAGCCAGTGACTGAATAGGTAAAGAGCTTTTACAATCACTATTAGGTGTCTCCTTGACTAGAATTTTTATCAGTTAACAGTTCAATTAATATATTCTGAAAACCTCTTAAAGTGTCTGAGCTTAACCTTCAACTTGACCACTTTGATATGTGTTATTTCACACATCTTTGTCAAAGCTAAAATACTAGAGTATGTTGGCAAATGTGCTTCCATGGCTTTCAAATCTTAACAAAGCATTCTAGATTTTTTTTTTTGTTACAAGTTGAGGAATGTCAGAGAAAAGCAGAAGACAGCACAACCATTCTCCTCTACACTCCTTTCAAGAACCATTAACACTGCAGATGTGGCAATTTAGTGCATCTTACTTTAGGTGAAGGGTTGGGGTTTTTTATTATTTAAGGTCTTTTTAAATACCTAGTGTAGTTCAAGAGCAAGGGTATAATCTAGCTTAAATCTTCTGGGGCTCTATTTTTGGTGAAACAACCTTGATTATTTTTGCAAGGAAGTCATCTCTCTTTGTTCTAGTTTTAGGACTGCGTGCTGTGATTACTGACACACAAATGTAATGGTTGCTTGCGCAGTTTTATATAAAAATGTACTAAGTTCAGGTTCCTTAAATAACCCTTGGTTAAGATGTTAGTGCTAAAGTGTTGGCTTGTGAGTAGGAGGTAAATTATACGTTGTAGTGTTATATAAAACTGACTCACATGAGTAGGTGAGAATCCCAGGAATATCAGGACACCCACACTAGTGAAAGAAAGATGCAAGCTTCCTCGGTACAACATGTTCCAAAGACTGCATTAACAAAACCAGCTTTAATTTCTTTAATTTGTTTGAGTAGTAACAAAATTTTTCAGTGTTTTAAGAGACAAAGTGCCACTGCTTTGACTGTTTGTCTTGG
This sequence comes from Elanus axillaris, assembly GCA_026212715.1. Taxonomy (NCBI): domain Eukaryota; kingdom Metazoa; phylum Chordata; class Aves; order Accipitriformes; family Accipitridae; genus Elanus; species Elanus axillaris. The sequence continues at coordinate 46,077,639 of JANZLQ010000001.1, read as the reverse complement.
AAAATGCATTAAGAAGTGAAGGAGTTTGTTCTGAAAAAGTTACCTCCAGTTCTAACTATTTTTTTCTGGATAAATAGCTGTTGCGAAATAAACAAGAAGTTAAATTATCCCCACAAACAAGCAGTAGGTGTATTAGATTGCTATACCCCTTTAGCTTTTAATCCTCCATATAAGGAAGCAGAACTGGATATTATTGCAAAATAGTTCTGTAGTTACAAGATATCTTTTAGCACTGACTGTATGACTTTGTAGGATTCTTGGTTATGTAGACCTTAGATACATGCTAGCGTGTTGTTAATTGGTGTTCTTGCAAGACCAAAGTTCAAATGAGATTCTTTGTCTTTGCAAAGGTATCTTGCTCAAGTAGCCGTAATTAATATAAGAAACTTTAACTGTATTGTTTGATGGTTAATATTGCTAACATTTCAAAAGGGGTGACCTGAATGTAACCCAGATACACAGAAATAGAATGATTTTCATTTAAACATTTTTTCCTTCCCTGAAACTCATTTTATGAAACTGTTTTAGTATTATTAACCTCTTTCTGATGCAGATTATTTTCTTATGGCTGTATGACACATGACATATGAGCTTAGCCTCAGTTTCCTTCTGATTCTCCAGTCAACTCATCTGCATAAAATTTTAAAGATCTGTTTCTCCTTCTGCTTTGCAAAGTTAGTTCCAATCTTCTTGACATCAACACACCAGGAGCTCTTTCTGTGCTCTTTGAGGTTTGAAAAATTATGCTTTCTGTCCTTCCAGAGGCAGACCTTTTCTGACCGGAGCTTTATTAGGGGCTAGGTTTTGGGGTTTCTTTCTTAGTTTCTTCACTTGTTTTTTGCCAGTTTCTGGTTTCTCTCTAAGGTTTTCTGTAGTAAGAATCTGTAAGTGCACCTTTCCTTGGTGCTTGATACCTTTACAAGACTGTTCTGATAGTGTGTGCTAACTTGTGAATGTCTGGTTCTGGGGTTCTGACTCATCCAGCTTTGTGTGGTCCCTTAGATTATGTGATTCTTTACATTTAGAAGAAAGCTTCAGACACGGTGATGGGTTTTGTGTATAACCTCAGGTGCTTGCATTTGTTCTCTTTTGTGTGGGGATCAACAATAAGGTTTTGGACCGATGTGCACCTGCGGTGAACCAATACAGTAGACTTTTTGCTCTCTTCTCTGCTTGCATATTTGCTTACCAGGGTATGTCCTCACACAAAGCTTCCTGTTTTGCTCTTTGTTTTTCCATTTTAATGGAAAATGTAGTTCTATTTTAAAGCTAATACATCTCAAAATGAAAGGGTTGTTAAATCCTAGTGGAGACCAGACTGTGTGGTTCCCTTCTATTTATGAAAGATACTACTGTGTCCGCAGCCCATTGCTAACCCTACAACTGCAAAAGGGTTATGAATAGTAGGAAGATTGTAGCAGCATGTGCAATGCATCCAAATGAGATTTTGATGCTTTCTGTTAGGAAAAAATAGCAGGATTTCTTGATAAATGGACAGAGATTCAGATGCTACCCACAGGATTTGCTATGAAGAAGGGAAACATTTGAAATGGGATAAGAATCTGAAAGAATTTTCCCTTGACTGTGGTGCTTTTTGCATGGTTGGACTTTGCTGCTGAGAGTAAGTGTAACTGAGATATCTAAAACGATTTTTTCCCTGCTTTTCTGAAACTTTTGACCATGTGGGCTGAGCTTGTAACAGGATATGAAACTGCGTATCATAGCTCTGATTTATATTCTTGGATAGAGCTATTATTAAGGTGTCATATGAACAGATGGGATATGAATGATGAAGCTCAGATTGGGTAACTAGCAGTTGAGAGGAAATGACTAATTGAACTTCAGAGAACAAGAAGTCTGTCTTCTTGCAGTCAAAATATGTGAAACAAAAATACATATTTGTCCCTTCAATGTAGCTGAAGATCTGTTTCTTCTGCTTTGACAGCATGGAACCTTTATGTTCATGTTGGCAGCTTGTCTGACTGCAATAATATAGAACATACTAAAGTTTGTTATAAATAGAGGCTGCATATTTTTAAGATTATGTAAAGCATAATGTAAAGCATTGCTTTTTAACAGCTTAATGCAGCTATTAGATATCATAAGTTCTGTGTGATCTGGGCTGTAATGATGGGGAAGTTCTTTACATTTCAAATCTAATTGTTGTGTTTATAATTGGAAACACTTGATGATTTTCCTCTCGGTAATATAAGCTATTTTTCATTGCCCTAGAGCCTAATGTAAAAATTTTGGACTTCTCGTATTTTGTAAGTACATTAAGCAGGCATCTTTAAAGGCCTTATTCTAAAACTGAAAACTACAGAGGATGAATGCTCTGAAATGCATTAAGTCATAAAATAATTTTAATATCCTCAATTTCCACTTATATTAGTTTATCAACTTCTACTTGTATCATAAACTCATCTTCTGTGCCATGTCAAAACTTTTATCAAGTGTAACTGTCAATAACGTTAATTAATTGGCATAAATCAGCAATTTTAAAACTATAGCTCTTCAGAAATCTGAGTATGAACGGTGCGGATCAAAGCGGTGATTTCTGTTGCTAACTGTATCATAACAGAAGACTTAACATTCAGATACTGTAGCTGGAGCTTTAAAAACAGTTTTGTGCACCTGATTCATATCAGTCTGTGATGTGTCTAGTTGAATGTATAAATTACTAAAAAAATATATGGGTTGCAAGTAAAGGAAGAAAATCTGAACTAGTTGTAACAAAGCTATTTCATCACTGGGTGGGAGAAGAGAATGAGTACTTAACTAAAGAGTGAAATATCACTATAGATACATAACTTCTAAGCCTATGGGCGTCGAATCTCTATTTGTATTGGTACTGAAGAATTAAGGAAGATAAAATGGTGTTGATCACTTTACCATGATTATCTTTTAAGAATGGTTATGTTATGGATAAAATAATGGCAGTTACTTTGTACTTTAATTCATTTATCAGTAACAAAACGATGAGTTTCTATAAATATTTAAAAGCCAGCAACTTTGTTGCTGCTACATAGTAAGTTTCACTTCAGACATAATAAGTGGAAGTTAATAGACATGAAAATAGAAGATACTCCATAGCAGCAGAGATTCTATGAGCGCAGTGTGAAAATGAGTACAAAGAGAAAATCAGAACAACTTCTTATTTTTCGGCAGATACTCAAGTCATCAAAGTTTAAGTGGCTACTGTTCACTCAACTGGAGAAAATAATAATCTCGTTTTATGGAAAAAACATCTGTTCCTGTGGTTGACATATTTCTAAGGCTTTTTATTTTAATTGCCATTCAGCTTCTAATTGTCAGAGCAATTTGTAAATCACTGAATTTCTTCATCTTAGCTTGTTATCCTGAAAAAAAGCATGGGGTTCCAAATACTTAGTTCACATATGCCGAAGAAAAGTGCAGTAGGATCTTATGTATTCGCACTTTGATTTCTGTGTGTCTGAACTGGCATAATTAACATTTCATTATTTATGCAGTTCTACTAAACTATAAGTTGATATGCTGAGAAATACTGTATTTGTTGGCACAAGTTGGCAAGGCACACTTGTATTCCTGTCCCGTTTACCACATTCCTTACTGCCAGATGCTATTTAGATGCAGTATAGTCTTGGTTATTGCTGTATTTGTACATTTGCTCTGATACTGTTATATTAAATATACTATATTGTTGAAGAAGGTCTTTGGTTTATTCTTGAGATGCCTCTGCTCTGTAGATAATTGCTATAGTCTTACTCATTTTGTGCACTTGTGTAAGGAGTTTAAAAAACCCTACAACGCTAGGTTGTTGTGCATTCCAATTGATTTCAGGCTTCAAGCTGTTTTTAAAAAACATGATTAATGTACTGAAAGCAGCTGGCCTCTGAAGGAATCTGCAAAAAGAAAGACTTGATTTGTAAACTTCAGTTCAGGCAATTAAAAATGAGTATTAAATGCAAAAAATATATATTTGAAGTGAGGAAAAACTGACATTATTTTAAAATTAGAATTGTGTATTAGTTGTCTGCAAATAAATAGCTTTGCCCAGCTGCACATCACAGACATTAAGGCCTCACAGACATGAGTAGCCATTAAAAATAATTCTCTTCCTGCCTTTTCTCCTTTGTAAATCTGTGCAGACTTGGAGGATTTGTTTTGTTATGTTTTCTTCCTTTGTTTCATTGCTCTATCCTTAGCGACTTGGGGGGGATTACAAAGCTATTGCAAGTTTGTTACTTATAAAAAATTAGGTTATATAAGATACGCTTTGAATTCTTTTTTATGTTAGTTGAAAGAAAGTGATGGAATTGGTAGACTTTGAAATTTACACTGGCAGATGGAATGAGCACCAGCAGTAGATCACTTTTCTCGGAATATCAAACATTTTATCTTGCACATCATGCCTGAAAAGTGCCAGTGTATGCTTTCTGTTGAGATTTCTGTTTTGACCACAGAAATGTCTATTTTGGCCCTATGGCAAGATGCATGTTATTAGACATAATGACAGCTCTAAGTTGATGGTGCTGCTACAAGCATTAATCGTTAGTGTAAAGTGACTGGCTTTTGCACAAAAGAAGACTTCTGTTGTGGTTTTGGGTAGCTACACTAACTTCAGAGTACCTACCACTAAAAAAGCAGTTCTGTATTACTTTAAAAGATTCTTGGTATCAAAATACAGGACACTTATATCTTGGTGTGTTAAATTTTATTATAGACAAAAAGACCTGGAAGATCTTTTCTGTTTTTTTTTCATGGAAGGAACATTGCATTTGAATTACGTAGTGCAGCGGGTGCCTATCTAGTTATGTGGCATAGCAGTAGGAGAAGTTTCAGTTTCCTTAGAAGATGCAGTGGCTGGGAACAGAGGAGGAAGAAGAATTCATCCAGAGCAATTCATCAAGACTAGTTTACATCCACCACTGGAAGCTACTGGGGTTAATAAGTGAACAGCACAAGGCAAAAGGATACTTGAGTCAGGGGGGAAACAAGCAGAGTGGCCTGTGAGGTTTATTCCCTTCCAGAGCTTGAAATATTTCATAATTTCTTAGACTTTTTTTCTGTCAGTAAACATTTATAAATCCTCAGGCCAAGTGATGGACTGCATAGAGCTGTCAGTCTATCGCTGTCACTTAGTTCAACCAGCAGCACTCACTGCTGTATTTCTCCGTCAGTGGTTTGACTAAGCCCATGCCATTTGTGTGGCACTATGATACCAACTGGTGGGAGTTGTTCTTCCAGTTTGCTTTATATGTCAATTTAGAAATTATACAATGCTTGAAAAAACTTCCCAGATTACTTAGTAGCCGGAGAGTTCATCCAATTGCCAGTTATTTAACTGCGGCTCAAGCAGATACTGCTGTTGAACTCTGACAATTCTTACAAAGTTGCAGAAGTTAACACTTTGTGCCTGTTTCAGATTTTGCCTTGGAATTCCCAGCATTGATTCTGGTCAGAAGATAGGTACTAAACCTGTATCTTTATGCAGTCCAGGATTCCTATAGGAGAAAAGGGAACTTTAAGTCATCACCCTGCTGTAAGACTTAAAGAGAGTAGATTGTCTCCTTGCTTCTTCCTTTATCTTCACAGTTTTTGCTTGGACTCGTGCCTTCCTCTGAATTCGTTAGTGTGTATGAATGTAATATATGTATTTTATCTACCAGCTACTAGAGGTAGAACAAGCTTTGTAATTCTTTAGATAATTCTTTTGAATCAGTTAGGCTTGTTGGTTAGGTTTGGGGTTTTTTTTTTGTTTGTTTTGTGGTTTTTTTTCCAGCTTGGAAAAGCCTGTAAAGTAGTGGAGGTAAAAGTTTGTGAAATAGCTGAGGGTACACATTTGGAGAGATGCAGCATCATCCATTTAATGGCTTAACTAAATGTCCATCAAATAATTTCCGTTGTCCTTCATCCAGTCCCAAAGATTTTATGAAGAAGCTTGCATGGGCTAGAAACACTTCAGTTCCCTAGACACTACTTGAGTTAAGAATGTACATACTAAATAACTGAAATAAACTAAATGACTTAAAATGCCTATAAGAAATTCATATCAAAGATGACATTTAATGTTTAGAAAATGTAAATATGCTGAACAGAATTTACTAGTTTTGACTGAGGGCTTGGAGTTGTCATGGTCTTTACATGGACTAGCATTAACTAAGTGACTCCAAAATGGGAAAAAAAATCAAGTTAATTTTCTAATACAAATGGGCTAGTACAATTGGTTGAGGAGAGGGAGTGTCTGTTTCTATTTCAAAACAAATGTGACAGCTCTGGAAAGCAGCTTTTAAAAATCACTGTGATTATATATATATAAATAATCCTTAATTATATGACACAGCAAAACCATCACTTTCTGAAATACAAAAAAAATTGAAGATGCACTTCTTGCCTTGAAAATGTCTCTTAAGATTACAGTTAATATAGCACTAGACCAAAGCAGCAATTCAATTTTACAATGCAAGTTCTTCAGTAATGCTAACAAAATAAATATATGTTTTTCCAAATTTACTTTTTGTAGTTGGTATCTATAGGAATTAAGTCTACCTTTTTTCCTTTCATTGATTCAGTAAATCCATAACTTAAATTTATAGTAAACAATTTGTAAGTATTGGTTTATCTGTTATATTTACTATTAATTTCTTCTTTTTCCCCCTCTCTTCTTGTTTCTTATTTAGGTGTATGATTGCTGATGAGGTAAGTGATGTTCCTGTTACTCTAATACAATTTTTCTTGTTCTAATGTACTTCATGCAGATTGTTTGAGAGATGTGGGCAGGAAGGTTGGTAATGAAAGTAGCCTAATTCCTGTGATATTCAGCAGATATTCTGAAAATATCTAAGGGGGAGAGGGGAATGAAACCTGACATAAGCTTAAAAGAATCTTTGAAAAAACTTCGAAGGTTACTTTTACTTGTATTTAGGTAGGTCAAATCTCCTGTATTGTTAAATCTGAAAAATTTTAACTCAGTTGATTTTTTTATTTGTAGCACTTACATTTCTATAGCTAGCTATTTTTAATGGATTAGGAGACATTCCTGGCCCAAATAGGTGGATTTTGAACAGCTGTGCCTTTCAAAGATGAATTTTCTTAAATACGCTGTAAAGTAGTAATAGTGAAACTCGTTACCTCCATACATTTGAAAATTTATATTTTATTCCATATTAGGGAAATTTGTCTCCAGCATTTCTTCCCACAGATAAAACATTTTTGTAATAGAGTATAGTGTTCTTGATACCTTGTCAGTTTAAAACCTTACTGAAAAAGAGGTTATGTTTGGGTATTGATACAGTCTCCCAGTTCTAATCTGGGTTTTCTTGAGACACTGGGGAAGAGAGAGAGAGGGAGAGAGAGAGGGATTACTGGGATTAAATCATCTCCTCGTACTATAAAAATCTCATTACAGCTGAAGATAAATATCCTGGCATAGAATGTGAACCTTCCGGAAACTGTGGAGAATACAAAAGCATTCAGGGGAGGAGAAAAGGAAAGCTTGGGTAAAATCAAAATATCAGCAGTAGCTATTTGTTTATTAAAACAAACTTTCTGATTTCCTTCCCTGAATGAGAAAATAAAGTCTGTGCAATTATGTTAGCAGTAAAAAGTACTGCAAGATATATTTATTCTAAAGTACATAATGTATTTTTATAATGACAATAGGTCTGGTACTGCAGGAAGTATTATTGTGCAGTGGTGTGTATCTTGTGCTTGTTGACATATCTCTAAGATAAGAGGAAAAGGTTGGTAAAAGAAAACATCAGTGTTTTGAACTTGTATAGAAAAAGAAGTTATGTATGAACACTAGAGATCATATAATTACTGTACATATACCTGGATTATGTAATTATGTGAGGATTAAAATACAATAATAACAGTATCTTTTTGAAAAGTATTCTAAACATATATAGCCATTCTTTCTTGGAGTGGGAACAGACAACATTTTTTTTCTCCCAAAATTTCAGGTTTTCAATATCATCCATTTCCAAGACTGGGAAAGATGTGTTTAAATCAGAAACAAAGGCCATAATATTTTCTACATTTTTTCTTGTCTCTCACATTCTTACTATCTAGACTAGTGATCAGCTATATGGGATCTAGATTCAGTTATGGGTGTACTGCCAAGAGACCTGCCTTTTATTCCCTGCTCATTTCAACTCAGTTGCCTGGATCATCACCAGTGCACCAGTGAGTGACTGGGCAGTCTGAGTTAAGGAGACAACTGTGGCAACAAGCTAAAAATGAATGTTTTGTGTTTGGTTGGTTTGTTTTTTGGTTGTTTTTTTTTTTATTTGGATTTTTTTTCAGCTGGCTCAAGCACTACTGGTGACACAAGGGGGGTGCAGGAAAATTTTAATGAAAAGTGGGCAGTTTTTAATGAACAGTAGTTTTCTGATTATTTTTCTTTCTAGTAATAGTAGAAATATTCATTATGTCGTCTTCTATACCTGGGAAATTTCCTTGTGATATCATTACATCAGTCCATTTAAACTCAGCACTGAGGATATAAGTAAGTTATACTTTTATGTCTGTACCATGAGTGGTTAGATAGCAGCAAATCAACTCAAATAACCACTGGCCTCTGTGGAAAACCTGAACAGAATATTTTAAGGCCAGTCTCTGCTTTAGTGTTTAACAGGAGTCTGGAACTATCTCTTGCCATGTGAACAAGTAGAGAAAATAGCTGCATTCTTTGATAAAATCCCAGGGGTTTTGTTTAAAAAATAAAACCCTAAATTCTGGATTTTATATTCATCTGTTGCGATGGAGCGTTCCTGCCTCAACAATATGAAGCAAGTACTTTCTTGTTAAATATATGTCTATGTATTGTACCTTTACCCTTCACTGTGTCTGTAAATCTGAATTCTCCACTAGGTGAACTTCCTGTTATCTGTTACAGAATAAAGGAAACTATTAGCTATGGTGAATGAAAGCAGTAGTTTCTTTTCCTTAACTTACTGGCTCAAGAGCAGACATCTTCATATAGATCTTCTTTCTTCAGTTGCCTATGCAACTTAGTACGAAGTTGTCATTTTTATATTGTGAAGACATCCCATATTTTTCTTTCCTTTGCATAGTCTTTTAAAAATGTTTTTTGTAGCTTTACAAGTTAAGAAGTTTGATCTTTATAGTCTACCGTACTGAGGCCCTGAACAGAAAATCTTCTGAAATGAATGGAAATGCTTCTTTTAGCTTTAATGAGCTAACCAGGTATAACATATGTATTAATCCATTTAAAGAGAAGCATCTTTTTTCATAAAAGATGATCTGTGATAACAAATTGACAGTTAAGTAGACTCTATGTAACTAGCTCTTTGGCTTTGTTTCCTTTATCTGGTTCTGTCTTTGCAAGACATTTTTGGGTCTTCTGAACTGAATGTGCTTTCTGAGCACAGAGTTCTATTTTTAATTTTTTTTCTCTTTTCTTTTCCCAGATGGGGCTAGGTAAAACAATTCAAGCAATTGCTGTTTCCTATTACTATAAAAATGAATGGCCTCTCTTAATTGTAGTTCCTTCATCTCTGAGATACCCTTGGGTTGATGAGATGGAGAAGTGGATTCCAGAACTCTCTCCAGATGATATTAGCATAATTCACAACAAAACTGATACTGGGTGAGTAAAGTTTTTTATTCTTCTATAGAATGGCTTGTTCAACACCCTGTGCTCAAGCAGGGCCACCTAGAGCCTATTGCCCAGGACTGTGTCCAGGTAATTTTTTGATATCTCCAAGGATGGAGACCCCCCACAACCTCTCTAGGCAACCTGTTCCAGTGTTCAGTCGCCCCTGCAGTAAAAAAAAAAAAAAAAAAATTGTTTCCTGCTGTTCAGAGGGAACCTCCTGCTTTTCAGTTTGTGCCCATTGCCTCTGGTCCTGTCACAGGGCATGACAGAAAGGAGTCTGGCTCCATCCTCTTTGCACCTTCCCTTCAGGTATTTATATACACTAATAAGATACCCCCTGAGCCTTCTCATTGCTAGGCTGAAGAGTCCCAGTCAGCCTTTCCTCATAGGAGAGGCGCTCCAGTCCCTTAATCATCTTCATGGCCCTTTGTTGTACTCTTTCTGGTACATCCATGTCTTGTGCTGAGGAGCCCAGAACTGGACATAGCACTCCAGGTGTGGCCTCACCAGTGCTAAGTACAGGGGAAGGATCACCTCTCTCAACCTGCTGGCAATACTTTGCCTAATGCAGCTGAGGATACCATTCACCACCTTTGCTGTAAAGGCAGTGTGCTGGCTCATGTTCAGCTTGGTGTCCACCAGGACCCCCAGCCCCTTTTCTGCTAAACTGCTTTCCAGCTGGGTGGCCCCCAGCATATATTGGTGCACAGTCTTGTCTCTCCCCAAGCGCAGGACTGTGTGCTTCTCTTTCTTGAACTTCATGAGGTTCCTGTCAGCCCATTTTTCCTCTGGACGGCAGCATGACCCTCTGGTATATCAGCCACTCCTCCTGATTTTGTAGTATTATAATGTGGTAGTTGCTTATCTCCTTTGAGATTGAGAGGTCTGGTTTTGGCAAAGTAGCAAGTGCTTGTCTGCTGAAAATTAGATTACTTCAGTGCGTCTCAAATTGAACATATGCAGTTATTTCTCAACTCTGATGAGTTAGCTTGTATTCATTAGCTTCTATAAAACATTTTGAACACATTTTTTGAAAGCTTCTGGTATACGTTGCAAAATAAGGAAGTAATTACTGTTAAAATTCTATTTAACACACCGGGAAAATTTGTAAGTTAGAATAAGTATTCTCTAAATAACTGAAAATGTCATCATGACCTAGGCTTTCTATCTTTAGACTTAATAGCATGAATTCATCAGAGAGAGACTACAAGTTGTGTGTTACTAGAATAACTCTCCTATTACACTGAATTACAAGGGTATTTTTTAGTCTGCTTTACTGTAAATGACTTGGTTGATTTCATGGTAATGTCTAGATGTTGTTCTAAAATTTCTAGATAAGGGAGACTGTTCTTCATGGTGTATGGGGAGTATCAGAAAGTGACCTGACCACCAACATGTGCAGATGAGACAGTAGCTTGGAGCCTTCCTTGTAGTAACCAGAGAAATCCAACTGAAACTGTATTTTAAAAGTTTAATCAAGGGGTAGGTCCTACTAATAGTCAAAATTTACATTTATCATAGGAATATGGGAACTAAACTAAGGATCCAATGAGCCTTTTTTTTAGCTATTTAGCTAAAATGCACACAAACTTAATGCTTATAGTGCTGAATGCAGAAAGCAGAAATGTGGAATAACGGAAATGATGGCAAAAGTAAATGGCAAACAGAATTCTGTTCATTTTATTATTTAAGATTTTTAAAAGGAATAGATCTTAACAATTATCAATTACTTTTATTCAGCTACAAGGGAAGACGGAAACTTGGGTGTCTGCTTGTTTAACTACCAGGAGGCTTCCTAGCTATAAGTGAGGTAGCTGTTGAACTAATTAATATTTTAACATTAAAAACTGCTTTATGTTTTTGCAAGAACATGTAAAAGCAAAAATACAGCTGCCAAACTTGGTTTAGCATTTTGTTAAATTCTTCTTCCATATGTTCGGCTTTGATTTTGCTCAGTTCAATACTATGCTTTTCTTCAAAACTTCAGCAATGAAATTTACTGCTTGAATGTTGTTTAACTTAATTTAAACAGGTTAAAATATACTTGGGCATCAATTTAGGTTCTCATAATTTCTAACTAAATTTGAAATTGGATGTTTCTTGAATAAATTGGTTCCACTAAGACTAAAGAATTTTTTTGTAATTTTTTTTTATCAAACCTTCACATAGGAGTAGGGGAAATTCTTGTTCTCCTGGTTGCTACATTTATCTATACAGTGAGTAACAGCCAGAGTCTGTAGTGCATTGACCACAGTGCCAGTACTCTAACCATTGCCTCTTCTTCCATATCCAGAAGCATGAATGTGCACACGCACATACTTTATTCCTCTCAAATACTCAAGAAACTTCAGCTTAGTTAGCTTTTTGAAATGTTGCTACTGCAGAACAAATAAAAATCATGCCAGCAGAGCAGTAGTGTCTGACAGATGGGTAGACCAGCTATGACTCTCATTCTGGTGACTTGTTTGTCTAACAACTTTAAAAGTTCCTGTGCTGCTCTAAGGCTCCTGAAGGGACACAGTGCGCTCTTTAGTGATTTTTAAAACCAATTCGTGCCTTGGGCCTATATATGTCTTTAAATTTATTTTAAGAAGTTCCTTTCCAACTAAATACTAATTTTTCATCTTGTGCCTTGTTGATTCCCTGCTTCTGGTTTTCTGTTTTCTTCATATTCTGTTCAAGCAAAAAAGCTGGATAGACAGCTCTGATACCAGTGTTTTTTTCAGGTGGTGAGGTTTAGCCCAGACTGTACTTTTACAGTATCCAAATACTCAGAGACAGTCTAGTTAGTCATCTTATGCTGCTAATAAGGTGACCTTTTATACACAGAGCAGTAGATAGCTTGCATAGAGACATTATTACTTCAGGTGCTTGGGTGCTGTTTACATAGTGTGCTCATAGTGATCTGACTTGTGTGTGTAACTTTTTATCCAGAAAGTGGATTTATCCTGTGCAATACTCCTGGAAAGGAGCAGAAGTTGAAGCAATGCAACCAGATAAACAAACTTCCTTTTAAATGTAATATATGTCTTCTGAAAATGGTTATGAAATGTGTGTGATTTACAAGTGTGAGATGCTGGAATGTTTTAAACCCCCAAAGCTATTATTATCCACCTGACAGACCACTAATTAATCCAAAAAGTGTCATACATACCTTCTTAAAAAAATTAGTGTGGTATAATTCCTTTGCTGTATTAATTTTCCTACAATGAAAATTTACTTCTGGACTTTTCTCTTTTAGGAGAATATCAACCAGCAAAGTAACAATTCTGGGGTATGGCCTGTTAACTTCTGATGCACAGACTTTAGTAGACACTTTGTACAGGCAGAACTTTAAGGTAGTTGTGATTGATGAATCACACTATATGAAATCCAGAAATGCCACCCGCAGCAAGATCTTGTTGCCAATTGTGCAGAAAGCTCTTAGAGCTATTCTTCTTACTGGAACTCCTGCTCTAGGAAGACCTGAAGAGGTATTTGACATACTGTGTTTTGGTTTTAGATGGTTTGGTTTTTTTTTAAGGATGGTACCCGTAATAAATGAACAGTTTTGTAGTTTTCTTGAACATATACAATTGCATGCTTTATGACATCAAACAGTGCACTAGCAGCATTAGGAAGCACAAGCTTAAGAAACTAAAAAAAGTCTTTTTTTTTTTTTAGTTTATTATATCGATGTTCTAGAAACTTGTATCAAGCTTATGCACAGGTGACTTGAGATAGCATTTCTTATAAGAAATTAATCTCTTGTGTAACAGACTGACTGTTGGGTGAAATAGAAAATAAAGAGCCTAAGTAGAAAACTATTTGTTTCTATTGGGTAAGAGAGTCCTTGGTAGACAAGAACTTGTATTAATTAAATCTTGTACTTCATCTTCTGATATAGGAAGTCCTTTTTTATCACTGGTCTTTTGAATATTCGTAGCGTTCACTTGTATTACATAAGTGAAAAAAATGTATCCTGTGCTTGTTGTAGTCCAGAAAGACAAATTTTCCTTTGAAGCAAATTCAACTTGGGGAATTGGGGAGGAGCAGAGAGGAAACCAAAATGCACTGCGGTTTTATACTGAACCCAAGAAAACTGCCTTTATTTATCAAATGCAGAAATAAATGGAATATAAGAGTTGATTTGTATTCAGGGAACTTAAGGGTGATATAAATAATACTTTACACTTTTGAGTTTCTTGTTATGTAAATAGCACTTACACCAAGACCTTTTAATGATTTAATTTGTTCAGAGAGGTTATAACTTGAGAAAGATATCCACTGTATAAAAGGGGCTTGGTGTATTATGACTGTTTGCTTAAAACTTTAAAATAAATATTTATATCTGTGGGTGTGGATAATTATGAAACATCCTGCACATGTACCAAAGACATTGCAACCTACCCTGGAAAAAGAACTGAAGTTAGAAACTTCTATACAGTACACTGATACCAAGACCAGTAAGCAACATTGCTCGTGGTCTTCAAAGGAAATTCCATACAAGCTGTCCTTTGTCACAGTAACGGGGTCAAAATTCATATCCAAATGGAAAATAATTTGAGACATTTTTATAGTGATACCAAAGTTCTGCCATGGCTTATAAGGCAGACTATAAAAAGCATTACGTCTGTTTAATCAGTTTTGTGTCATAAGCAGAATCTTTCTATGAAGTCTTTAAATGGAATATGCATAGAAAATGAAAAGCATTCATTTATATTTATGTACATTTATAGCAAATAATTACAGGCAGTTTCTCGTTTGGCCAAAATAGCAGCATTTCACTTGGGCGAATAAATTGGTTTGGGTTTTGTTTTGTTTTTTTCTTAATACTGCTTTTCAGTTCTCTGTCTTGAAAGAAGCCTGTGAAGAACAAATTAGTAATTTTCTTTCTGGGAGAGGTCATTAGCATGCAATTGGGTGATATGAAAGCTTAAATGGCATAAGTGATGTACAGTAGACTTAAGATGATAGCAGGGAAATGCATTTAGGAGAGAGAGAGAGCATTCTGTATTAGTCTTTGTCTCTGTGCTCCCCTTGCTATCCCTCAACAGTGTGTTTTTGATCTAGTAGAGATCTTTGAATCCAGAAAGCTTTGACAGTAAAACAGCTTGTTAAGTAGGATTCTTTCTGGCTAAGGTTGTCTAAACTGATATTTACCTCCTGATACTCAACCAGGAAGAAAGATGTGAAATTTCTGGTCTGTATTGACATTGTCTATTTTTTGAAGTAAGACTTAAGAATGAGTAGGTCTTTCATGTATTTTAAGAAGCAGACTATTCATGGAATACCTGCAGTGAAGCTTTGCAGAAGCCCATGTACCTGGCAAATGACAAAAATCTTATTTTTACAAATAACATCATCTCATCTGTGTTTTCTTGTTCAGTATATACCTCTTCCAAGCCATCAGCACTGTTTTACAGTGTTCAGGGTACTCTGTTCTTTGAGGGCTTGCCACAGCTGTCCTGTCTCAAGACACGTGCATAGTCCTTCGGAATGTCTTTGCGTGTGTGCCAAGCTGTGTATTTTTTGTGCAACTATTGAATGTAAACTTTACACAATAATCATGTAATAATTACTGTTGAATAGTCTTACATTTGCAGGCAATTTTTCACTATCGCTACTTTTTTTTTTAATACAGCTTTTCATGCAGATTGAGGCACTGTTTCCAAGAAGATTTGGAACTTGGAGTGAATATGCCAAAAAATACTGCAATGCTCGTGTCAGGTATTATTGTACTTGCTCATTTATTTTCCAATGAGTGTCTTTGATTTTTCTTGTAATGTGAAGTGAGAGAATCAGTGAGTAGTACCTCTGTTGCTCTATCATACCATTTTGCTTGGAAACCCAGGGTCAGATACCATCTCCTCCATCAAAGAGGATTGGGAAAAGGATTCAATTGACAGGAGACTTTATTTGAGGACAAAGTTGGAAGATATTAAAGTTTGAAATAAAGTTTAAGTGCCGGTATTCTGTTAAGTGAAATGATTTACAAATACACTGTTGTTAGTATGAAGTGTATAGGTTTTACCTTTAGAGCTGGAGTTTAAGCTACAGCTGAAACTTAGGAGTTTCTGAGACTCAGTCTTATGCTATCAAGTAATAATTTAGATCTCTATTATGGGATCCAGTCTTTTGCTGTCCCACCATATGTGGGTGGAAAAAAACCCAATGCTTGTCTCCTGTATTTTACAGGTGAGTGAGTAAAA
This sequence comes from Elanus axillaris, assembly GCA_026212715.1. NCBI lineage: Eukaryota > Metazoa > Chordata > Aves > Accipitriformes > Accipitridae > Elanus > Elanus axillaris. The sequence goes on along the minus strand of JANZLQ010000001.1, from coordinate 46,061,844 downwards.
GTGCAGTAGTGTGTTTGTAATTCTGTTTGAGGGATCAAATACAGGCATTGTAAGTTCTTGCCTCCAATTTGGTAGGTAACATTGCTCTTTACACATTTTTCCGCACGTGTGCCTAGTGAATTTTAACCCATTTGTATCCCTTTCATCTTTCATGAATTTTCATATTTCAGCATGTGAAGTTTGTTAACATAAGGAGGATTCAGTTCCCTCTGAATTGCTTTCCTCAGCTTTAGTTTAATGATAGGTTTCTTTAGCTGTATTCTAAAATAGAGGGGATAGAAGAAGCTCTGATTTAAAATCCTTAGTTTTACCCATCTGAAACTAGGTTACAATCTGGAATGAAAGAAGTTATGAGAAGCGAAGAACCTGTAAAAAATTTCTTAGCTAAAAGATTTCTTATCTACAAGTTTGCATATAATCAAAACAACGGCTTTTGTCAGCTAAATTGGCTAGCATTTAGATTTAATTTTTACAGTAATAATTATATGGTTTCATTTTCATATAACTTGTTTTTCTCCCCCTATCATAAGCATTTTATCAGCATTTAACTTCAAATAACATGGAAGAATGCTGTTTAATTTTCAGACAGAGAAGTGCTATTTTTTCCATGGTGTTTTGACTGAATGCATCTGTAATTTTCACACCACAAGTGTGCGTGGGTACAGCATGGTTAGCTACTCAATCATAGATGATTATCTTATTTTTGGATATCATAAATGTAATAAAAATCAAGTTCATGGCTTGGCAAGCTTTCAATAAATAACTTTGTCTTCATGACTTGGCTGAAACAAAACATCCTGTGGTAATGAGCTTAATAGGATTATTTTATGCAGCACGTTCTGTGAAAATGTTGTGGGGCTTTTTACTTAGGTGTTCATAGACATCTGTTTCTGAAGAGGAGGTCCAAAGTATTTCTGTGAGGTTTTGCCTACCGTTTCTTTTATATCTCCAATGGTCAAGCTGGAGGGAGGAAACCTTTCTAAGGACGGCCATATAAATAAACCAAAGAAGGGATATAAGGAAAAGGTCTTGCTGTCTTCCATCTACATAGCATTCCAAGTGTGTTATACCAATACTTCGCCAGTGTACATGTGAGTCCATCCCTCAGCCCCCGTCCCGAGTGATTATACGCAGCCAACTAGAACACTGCTGATAAGTTCAGTAAGGCTTAAATTTATCCAAATTATGTTGTTGGGGGTTTTTTTATTTGTTTTGTTGGTTGGCTTTTTTAAATTACCAGTAAAATTACATGGTTGCAGCATACCCTCATGGCCTTGGAAAATGCTACCTGGGCCTATCTCCAAAGACAGCAAAATCTTTCATTCTCATTATTTTGTTATCTCTTGGCAATGTTGACAGAGAAAAGGTGCTGTTCCTGCTGCAACACTTCCTTAAAAACAACAAAGCAAGGAAAGAACAAGGAAGACTAAGTTAATAAATTCTTTCTCTTCAACCTTTAGCTTTTTAACTTTAAACATACTTGTTCTATTTAACCTTGCTAGTTAAATAGTATTACATTTAAAGATGATACCGTAAGCATTAAATCCTGTCTCTGGCTGTAACTAGGAGGGAATTCTCAGGGAGGGAAACAAAGGAATATTAATGATGATATTTGCAGTTTTCATGATAGCTTCCCTGTCAGTTGTTCCCCTCTATAATATAATAAAGAGCGGTCTCATGGTGGTATATTCTTCTCATTAGTCCACTGCAACAAGAGTTAAAATTACACCTGAAACTTCTGCTTCCTGTAGAAAGGCAAGCATAGCTGGGATGAGATGGAGGACTGTACACATCTGATGGGTAGTAATGCCTGCAGGCAATGGTATCTGCTGGGAAGTTGAAACAGCTCTGAATTTAGCTTTGGAAGGAATCAGACAGACAGCAATCATCTCTGTGGCGTAAACAGGAACACCAAGTGTTGTCTTCTAGCACACTTTCATATCTAGTAGTGTGTTTTAAAATTAATTACATGCTGAAGGTTTCTAGTGAATTTGGAAGAGCTAGTTCTTACCCTCAGTGTTGATTTTTCATTTTCAGGTTTTTTGGTAAAAGAACTCAATGGGACTGTAGAGGAGCTTCAAATTTAGAAGAATTACATCAACTTTTAAGTGAAATAATGATCAGAAGACTGAAGAACGATGTTCTAACTCAGTTGCCTCCCAAAGTTAGGCAACGTATTCCATTTGACCTCCCACAAGCCGCAGCTAAGGTAAATTTTCCACTTTGCTAAAACCACATTTGTTAGTAATATCTATGTATTTATATGTATGCCTGTGTATTATATGTAGTTATAAAGAATGTATGAATATATAGCATAGCATCTCTGTTATTCTTTTTAAAATATAACATGAAGAACATTAATATAGTGATTTTTTGGCATCAGATGATGATAAAATTTGCTCTACTTTTAGTACATTCTTCTTCCTTAGTCTTCCTTTCCCTTAGATTTTGAATCCTACAGTTACTTTTAGCCAAATTTGATAGAGTTCTCAAAAGTACTCAGTTCCTAAACGTTTTGTGCTTCAAATGTACATGCTGAGGTAAAGCATGCTTTGTACTATGTATCTAACCACTGATCTCTCCTGCCAATTAGAATTTGAATGCCACTTTTGCAGAGTGGGAGAAATTAATGAGAAATCTGAATTCAGATGCCACTGAAAGCCACTTTTCTGAAGTCATGAATCTCATCACACGCATGTATAAGGAAACAGCCATTGCAAAGGTAAGCGTGGAAATCTTGTCTTAAATATATTTAGAATAGCCAGTGGTATTTTAAATCCCACATCGCCATGTGGAGAAACACTCTTTTTCCCAACTATGTTCATGGAATAGGCTGAACCCCATTATAATGACCTGAGCTAAGTGTTAAAACTGTTACTGATCAGTTGTCCACCAAGCTGGCTGAGACGTAGTCTTTCAACAGCACTAAATGCGTCTTGCAGACTTAGGTCTGAAGGTGGGTACTTCAGGGACATATCTGTGTGTCAGCAGCCACTGCAGCTGACCCAGGGTGATGCTGATGCAGCCCTTATGCAGACTGCGTTCTGTCAGTACTGGTTCTCGCCATAGATAAATGTGGAAGAACAATCCCCTCTAGCTGGTCTCTTTCTGTTTTATCAAATGGGAACCCATGTTCTGTATTTCCTCCTGTAGTACTGTAGCTTAACATGCAAGGAAAAACAAGTTAATGACCAAAATCTTTTACATGCCTGCTTTTTACCCTGCTATCAGACTTCATTATGCTAGCCTATTTTTAGAAAAGCATAGGAAAAAAAAAATGTTCTGTAGGCTGCTGGATGAGAATCTGACCAACTTCTGCAAATTTTTTTCTCCCTGTCTTAAAAATATCACTGTGGTTCTGTTGCTATTTCTTCCCCACTTCTCTAGTCTCACCCCTCTGGTAATCCATTTCAAACAGAAAGTTGAGAGACAAAAAAAGAGAGGAAAAAAAAGAAATCTGAGGAGTGTTGCAGTGGGTATTGCATTAACCGTTGATCACTGATAAATTTTATTATTAACTGTCATCATTACTTTAATAGTTTTTGTAAAAGATATTGGAAATTATATTTGACACAAAAGAATTCTATGAATGTTTAAATAGAGCAATATTTTATGATTATGGTATCATGAAAGCATCAAAATTATTCTTTCAGTTATGATATATGGCTTTATGTGAGTGCAGATACAGAAGTTCTGATTAAACAATACCTTGTCTGTTTGAAATATGTTTGGGCAGAAATCAATTTTGTTGTTTTTTTATTTTTTCAGATATGGCTTAAAACATCATATAATGATAAAAGGGGGTTTATCTACATATTAATCTGAAGTGGCATGTAATTATGCTATCTTTTGAGGATAATTTTTTTTCTCTGAAGGAATGAGGTGTCTCAAAGACATAAATTTGTGGGGTTTTTTAAAGAATTAATTTGAATAATTTTATACTTAACTATGTTAGTGTTTGATAAAGTCTTAAATGGATAACAAAAATTATGAAAATTTACCTTTCTGTGTTATTGAAAGACATTGAAGTGAAAACTGTCTTTTTGAACACTTTGTATGTCTTAACTAATGAAAACGCACTGTCTTCCTCCAGGCAGGAGCAGTAAAGGACTATATCAAAATGATGCTTGAAAATGACAAACTGAAGTTTCTAGTTTTTGCTCATCACTTAAGCATGCTTCAAGCCTGTACAGAGGCAGTTATAGAAAATAAGGTAATGATTTAACAAATGCGCACACAAATTTAACTTCAGACTTTACAAATACATATGAGCTGTGTTTGAATTTAGTAGATAGATACTTTATGGTATGATACTTTATTATTATTGAGTCAATGTTATAGGCAGTTGTTTCCCAAGTGTTTCTACCAATGTGCTTCTGTCTACTTTTTTTTTCTTACAGAACGCTATCATCTCACCTGAACATTTAATTCAAAACAGTAAAAATGTTTGCAAACAGCCTTCATATTATTTTTATCATGGACTCTCAACCATTGCTAGGGAACGGTGGCTAACTTTGCTATTTTATACTGTTATTATTTTGCAAATGCTTGGAATTTTAATAAATCGTGACAGGGAAATAACAGATTCTTCTGCAGAGTATTCCATTTTAAGATTCCATGTTCATTCTGTCTTCTCCTTTTGTAAACAGGGAACACTAAGTCTACACGTCTCTAGATGGAGGCTTAATTGTAAATCAAAGAGTACCAATGCATCTCTATCCATGTGACAGAAATAGAACAGATGTTTTCATATTTTCATTGGGGAACAGAGGATGATTGTGTTCAAAAATGGACACTGAAAATGTCATTTTGTCTCTATTATGGTATGTTACAGGTTCGCTACATACGAATAGATGGAAGTGTTCCTTCTGCAGAAAGAATACATCTTGTTAATCAGTTTCAGAAGGATCCTGATACTCGGGTTGCTATTTTGAGTATTCAGGCAGCTGGTCAGGTAGGACAAAAAAGAAAATATGTGAAATAAGAAATTTGAAGAATATAGGTACTAAAGTAATTGGTGACTGAAGTGGTTTACTGAAGGCAATTTATCTTCATGCAATATGTCTTTTGTAGACTCGTGTATTCATTTTTTTTGCACGGATCATGTTAACTGTTTTAAGCGTCTGTTGAAATTACTTGAGCAAAATCAAGATAAGCAGTAGCGTCTCATTCTTGAACAATTACTAAAACCTTATTTTCTATAAAAATACCAGATTAATAAGATATAAATGTTATTTCCATAATGAAAAGCAGTATGTAGTCTTTGCACAATATTGAAGTGTTTTTTAATCTTACTTACATCTACCTGAGGCCCAAGGAAGAAATCAGTGTAACAGGCCCATCTGCTGTCAAGGTGGTCCCTCTTATTTCCATACAAAAATGTCTTGTACAACCTTTAGTTCTCTTTTACTTCAGATATTTGTCATTTGTGTGTGGAATCTTTCTTCTAAAATGCATCTACTTATTTTGTTTAGGGGTTAACTTTCACTGCTGCTACTCATGTTGTGTTTGCTGAATTATATTGGGATCCAGGCCATATTAAGCAAGCAGAAGATAGAGCACACCGAATTGGGCAGTGCAGTTCTGTGAATATTCACTTCCTTATTGCAAAAGGAACAATGGATACTCTTATGTGGGCAATGCTGAATCGCAAGGTATGTGTGGAATAGAACCAAATAATCAAGAACTCGCTATGGTTAAGATAGCACTTAAGTGCATGTGCCAAATAACACACTTGCTTATCTGGAACACTCTCCTACTATAAGACAAATTGATGCACCTAGAGCTGCTAATCATTCAAATGTCTATGTCTGTTCCAAATTAGTCTTTTATAGCTTTTTGCTCTCCGTTTAAGATCAAAGATAAAAAAGGTAACTTTTTGCAGAGATGAATGGGATGGTTCACATCTACAGGAGATCATTGTTTTATCTTCTTTCTAGCTTTTATTGCTCTGGTTGTTCAGTTTACAATTTTAAGATTTTTTTTCTACAGTAATAACAGCTAGAGTTTGTTGGCTTTGGTTTTGGTTGTTTTGTTTAACTGGGTGGATGTTGTGCCTTACTAAACTTCATTTCTGAGAGGCAGAAGCATTCTCCAATAATTATTCTTCATCAGACCCAAGATTACAGTAATCATATCTTCTGTTGCTGTTTTCCTCAAGTATTACCCAATCCTTGTTAGGAGGAGTAATTCCGTCCTGCTTGCTTTCCTTACTTGGAAGATTCTGGAGAGTTCAGGACTAAGGAAAAATAATTTGGCTCATTTGCTTTTGTGATGTTTTTGCAGCCTTTGATACTATTTGTTAGTGTCTTGTTTTTAGAACTGAGGTGTGTTTGTATTCTGTCAGCTCTTGTTCTCTGACATTTCCAGAAGTGTCAACGTAGAAAGAACTGCCTTTTAAACTCTAGTTGTCAGAATTGATTGAGATTGTGGTTACACAGGATTTCTTCTGATGCGAATGCTAACTTACAGTTGTTGTTCCTGCATTTGGCTGCCCTTGTGTTCTAGTGGTGCCATTGTTTGTGTCCATACAGTTAAAGGAGAAACTGATAACCTTTTTTTTTTTTTTTTTTTTTTGCCAATGTATTCCTCTCCTGCTGAAAAGTAATCACAGCTTAAGGAATCTAGGTACTGCAAAATGTATTTGACATTCAGTTGGGGAATGAAACTCCATATTCTCATTCCTGTAGGACCCTCTGAAAAAAAATCTGAGCCAGTCCAGTACATTAAAAGTCTCTTTAAACATGGCACTGATGGGTCTCAGTAATTCACCATCAATTTACCGTACAAGAGTTCTGTCACTAAACTGCTTCTTTCAGTTAATTCTGCCATTGTTTCCACATGCCAAGCAAAAGGTGTAAAGGCTGTAAGAGGTGTACACAATGTATATATTCTCTTTTAACTTCAATAAATACTGACATTTTTCATATGCCTTTTCACACATTGTAGTGTGTTAAATATGCTACTTACTGTTATTCTTGCAGAAATGGCTGCTGGAAGAGGGATAGTTTTAATCACTTGAGTTATTTTGAATTGCTTCAGAGTTTCTTACTTTGCAAATGATGATTTAAGTTTGCAAGGGAAGCAAATTGTTTGTTCCAACATGTGAATTCCTTGGAAACTTTATGCAAGTCGTCTTTCTGCAGGCCAAGGTTACAGGCAGTACCTTGAATGGCAAGAAAGAGAAAATGCAGGCTGAAGAAGGTGATAAGGAGAAATGGGATTTTTTGAGTTTTGCTGAGACCTGGACCCCAAGTGAAAGTCTAGAAGATCCCCAGAATGAACTTCTGTTTACACATGTAAGACTCAAAACTTATGTTTTTCTGTTTTCTTTCATTTAAAAACGTTACAACCATTGTTCACTTAAGCATTGCATGCACTGCAGAATTTACTAATGGAGAAACACTAAATAAGTGGGAAAAAGCAATGTAAATTCCATTTTAAAAATTAGGTGAAGTTGGAGAAAGTCCTCTGCTGGGTATAAACGTCATCTACAGGCTTCCAATGTGTCCTTATATTATGTTTAGGTGACTGACCCGCCCTCAGAGTCAAATAACACTAAGTAATTTCTGTTTAAATTAGAGCTTTATTAGCTGACCTGGATTTAATTGGCTATAATTTTAAAAATACTGCTTAAAAGCCTCTTCTTGTAACAGGCATCATCAAAAAAGGCACATAGCATACCAGTTCTATGCATTTGTTTTCTGATAGTGCTATTTCAGAATTTCCATGAGAATACTGGAAATACTTATCACAAAACAGAAGAGGTATGTTGAATTGCTCTTTCTCCTAGCTGTTTGTTCTTAAAGGAAGATACCTTTGTTTCCACCTTCAAACTAAAAATAGCTTCTTGTATTACAGAGTAAAATATTGATGGAGAAAAAGAATAATTTTAACAGGTTCTGGTGCAGTAATTATCAGTGGGGTTTACATATTTCTTTCTCCTTTCCTAGTTTGAAAAAGAAAGACAGCATGACATACGTTCTTTCTTTTCCCCAAAATCCTCCACTGAGAAGAAACGCAAAATATTTTCTGGTAAGGAATCATTACATAATGATTCAGAACCTTCTGAAGTCATAAAAGAAGAGGATGCAGAGAGGAGCGATGAAAACATGGATTCCACAAGAACAAGTGATGTGGATACAATTTCTCATGGAAGTACCTGTGAACGTGAAGCTAAAAGAGCAAGAAGCATAAGTGGATCTACTCCAGTCAACTCCAATAAGAAAAAGAAAAAACCTCTGACTGGAAAAAAGCCCTCTTTGTTTTCAGAAAAATACAAAGAAGTAATTCCTTGCAGTTTAAATACTCCAAGCAAAAGTACGGCTTTAAATAAAGTTTGGCACTGTAGTGTTTGCACTTACAGTAATAATGAATTGCTTCCTTACTGTGAAATGTGCAATTGCCCTCAAAGCAGTAATGGTAAGTAATGTGTGCTGCAGAGAAAAATATGCGGGTTTTTCTTTCATTTGTGATAAGTTTCAGAAAATACAGTGTTTTTGAATATACGAATATACACAAATCCAGGCAAAAAATGAAGAATAGTGTCTTTATGAGAACAGATACCTGTTAAGTGATCCTTCTTAATTTTGCTTTCCTCAAGGATCTTTTACATGATTCTAATTTGAAACAAATGGAAAATTCAGATAAATGTTAACAGGATATGAATTCAGTGAGGAAGAATATATGCTCAGTTTTCTTAGCAGCAAATGTAGCTTTTCTTTTCCTTGAGGTTTATGGTTATTCTGAATCAAATTAAATGGCAAACTTTTTCTCTACCTATCAAAACTAAATGATGTGGTATAGATGTTTTATTAACTTGGGTATTGTATATTTGTTATGAGATACGTTACCTGGAAAATATGGCACTTCTTGCTCCAACAGGTTAGAGTAGATGTCTTTTATCAAATGTATTTAATTTGTCTGGAAATCTAATAAAAAAAGAAAAAGAACCCTATCTGGAATTGGAATGAAATGGCAAATATGGGGATAGATTTATAAAAATTCAGAAAAATGTTTTATTTTATTTAAGTCTCTGTGCTTGTTCAAGTAAGAACAACTTTGAATTTCACAGGTATAGATCAATGCCTGGAAAACTACTTTGTGTGTTTATAGTATACAAGAACTGTATATAATATAGAATTGCTAACTGCATATTTATTGCATATATTTTGACATTAAGCAGGGTGCATGAACCTGCATAAATGGAAAACTTTGTTCCATGTGTGTATTCCCCTAATATTAAAGGTAGCTCCAGTTTCCTAGGTGGTTGCACCATTAGAGAATAAAATGCAATTTCTTTGTATTTCAATTACATAGTCCTGTCTCCAGGTGTGTATTGATTAGGTTCCTGTTTGTACAGTTAGCATAAATAATTGCTTTTCCTGTTTCTTCATCTATAGACGAGAGAAACTGTGATGCTCCCATGAGCCAAACTGAGGATGATGCTTCAAAGGACTCCAGAAGAAACGAAGAGAGAGCAGAGTGCAATGCTGAAGACAGAAGAGAAGATTTTGGGGAACTGGTGACCCAGCAATCTGTTGAAATTGGCAAACAGGAAACTGTTGAAATTGAAAATGAAGAAAGTGAAAAAAAGTGTGGAGAAGGTAAAGCAGGACTCCTGTGAAAGAAAAATTATATCCCATTGCAAAACTGTATTAAATGCCTCTGGCATGAAAAATGGCTTTTAAATAAAAACCTATACATTTGAGAGACAGAAGTACATACAGTAGCACATGATTTTCTTGTTTTAGCCTGGGATGTTTATTGAATTTTGATGATGGAAAAACCCAGCCTTTCCATACAACTCCTGAAGCAATATGGAGTTTTTGGCTGACTCAAGAACTACATCAGACTAGGAGCTGTGAACCTGTATAGTCTTATTGAAACTTAGGATGGCATTTACTTTTGTTCAGGACAGCCACAGGCAAAACCGTGATAGATAATTCAAGAGAGACACAAAAAGAAAATACACAAATATTTTAATAACTTGATGTCTGAGCTGTGTATCTTACTATGTTGTTCTGGAATATTATACATGTATAATATTATTTTTAATATCTGAGTAGTCTGAAATGAATGAAGAGGAAAACTTTAATGTCAACATTTTTTCTCTTTATAGGAGATGTAGATAAATCAGACATGTTTGAAATATATGACAGGCTTATGTTTTGTGCAAGCAGGAATACTGATAGAATTCACCTTTATACAAAGGTAAACCTGAAATATGCATGTTTATTACCATTTTAAAATTACAAAGTAAAATGTTGTCCTATGAAATGTGTATGTATACTTTCATTTGTTATACTTCATATATAAAAGACCAGTATTTTTTTATTAGCTGAAATGTACAAAATTTAGGTAGTTTATCATTCTAGTTCTTTTTCTCAGTGGAATTAAGTAATAATTCCCTAGATATGTGACTTCTAACACTTCTCTTAGCTTAAAAAATGTACAAATACATACATTATATGTATACTCAGATCATCTGTTAGAAATGCAAGTGATAGTTGTTTAAGATTCCTTTTTTTTATTGTAGTGTCTTATCACAAAGTATTTTTCATAGAAGAACATTCAAAATTAAAATGAAAATGACAGTGAATCCCGGCAGACCAATTAAGTAAAATATTGTCACCACATTTTCAGAAAGCTAGGTGTTGGTGCTGTGTATAAGTCAGTAACTTCCTGAATAAAACAAATTATCATTAATCTGCAATTATAATGGGAGTACAGAAACTAGCAGTTGGTAATTTTCCAGGTCATTTTTCAGGGGGGAATCAGGACTTTGCAATTCCTTCTTTCAAGGGTAGAAAAATTCACCGAGAAGATTTCTTCAAAGCTGGTAGATGAGTCAGTGTATTCAGGTGCAACTGCAAAGCATCACAAATAACTGAGGGCAAGTCTTTGAGCTAATGCATTTTCATTAGGCTAATACACCTGGGAAAAAGTAAAAAAGAGTGTCTGTCCTCTTGTATCTGAAAACTTGTTTAATATACTTAAAATGTACACTGCTTCCTAGCTTCACACATTTTACTCAAAGATGCATTTTGGATGGTATTTGGGCAACTGTATATTGGTCTGGGTTGGTTTTGGCTTGGATTTAGAGTTTCATTGTGCCAGATACTGCACAAAATCCTGCTGCTGATTGGTGAGACACTGGGGAATTCTGCTTTGATTCCTTCTCTCAAATGATTGTGAATCATCAGTAAGTTCCTGGGTCATATGTACCCATTGGGAGAACTTGTTCCTTAAAAATTAAGTGGAGGAGAATTTGTTCAGACATTTTTTTAAAAAAAGGTTAAGTATAATAAACAATGCTCTATCTAAGACTCTGATTTTAAATTTTAATGAAGTCACATTCTCCCATCTACAATCATTCATTTCCTTTGGCAATTCAGTCAAGAGGATTATAATTTCAGTTTCTTAATTTAAGGCAGTGTGTCTGAAATATTTGCAAAGAAAAAAATTCAAATATTTTCAAAGCTAAAATTTTCACTCTGTTTACTTTTAGATATTTTAATGTGAATCATGTTTCTTACATCAGTGGTATACATCTGTGGCTGGTTTGAGTTTTTTTGATTTGTTCTGGAAAAATCTTACCATGAGGGACTAAATTTAGTAGGAAGGGAAGATAATTCACTTGAAACAGATAATTTCTTTTTCTGTATTGTGCTACCTTGCATCTGTAAACAAAACTGTTTGCTTGTCTAGGATGGTGAACCACTGAATCATAATTTCATTCCATTGGACATACAGCTGGATAACTGGGAGGATTTACCAGAGACTTTCCAGCATAAAGAAAATCGTTCATTGGTAAGAAATTCTACTGGCACAGTAATATAATACTTAATATCGAGGGCTTTGACTTTTTTTTTTTTTTTTTAAATAATTGCAGAATGCTTCCGGGCCTTGAGATCTAGGCACAGTTTCATCAATGCAAGCAAATCTTATAAATGTTGATGTGAATATTAATTATGCAGTCTGTTACTTTGGCAAATTATCATGCCTCCTGTTAACATTTCAGTAGATAGAATCAACCAGGCATCATTTAATTTCTCATTTACAGGATTAGTAACTAACATTCATAAGTCAACAAAATAGCATTTTAAAGGTTATGAATTAAACAGGGCACATTATATGAATAAGAATGTGCTAGATTGTATCAGAGCTGCAGTTCTGAGCAGGTCTCCACTCTCACTTCTTCCTTTGGTCTAACAATTTTCAAAGCAGTGTAGGGCACAGTTCCACTGAGACATGTAGCTTCAGTTAATTCAGTAATAAAGATCACATTCATAATGGTGTTTGGGGAGAACATTAACACTGTAAACCCTTACTCAAGTAAGGAAATACAGATTTTAAATTGGATGTGCAATATTATCTGCTTAACATAGTTTTCTTAACTGTTTTTCTCCATTTAAAGAGAAATATAATTTGGAAAATCAGATTCTATTGTGTAGGAACAAAACTGATTCTTTTTGGCAGGTTCTCCTGCAAGGTTGGAACTTAAATTTGTAAGACAGATACCTGACTGATTCAACCAACAGTTTTGTATAGCAGCTAATGAGTGGGTAACACAAATGTTGCCAAAGGATTTCAAAGCTATTTGCTAGACTGAAAAGACAAGAATTCCATGTCTGTGGGCGGGGGGTGGCACTGCCTTATAGAACTTCCTGTCCTGCAGCCTTTTCCTCTAGATTAGAAGATCCATATTAGTAAATGCTCCCCAGAAGAATCAAGGAAATACCTTCTTGTTTCTGTTTCCATTACATCTTGCCATTTCATTGACTTCATTCTTGCTGCTCCACCCCTGAGGAAGTAAGATTCATCTGTACACTTTGACGTTTGCCATGTAAAAATACTCACAGGAGAAAAAGAAAATCATTGCCATGTTGTAATCTTGAAGTATGCAAGTTTGTTCCTGAATAAAGCTGAAGTCACAATTAACTCCCTACTGCACAATGTATTTACTCATCCCATGGTCCATGTTCAGAAACAGTGTGATACTGACTGCTGTAGGTAGTCAGTAAGGGAAAGAGGGGGAAAATGGAATGGAAAAAAACCCCACAACTTAAGCCACTTGTTCAGTTGTCATATTCTTACTCCCATTTTCTGTTGTAGAGATGAGGGCGGGGTGAAATAGTTTTTCACCTACACACATCCTAAAGCAAGCAGCCATGTTATAAATTCTACATTCCTATGTAGGAACAGTTTTTCCTTCACTTCCTTACTGTCCTGTGGTTATAGTTGTTATGGAAACCAGTTAATCATACCAGTCCTGTTAGTTTACAGCATCAAAGTTTTGGTGTTTGTTTTTTTTCTGTGGCTTCCACCCTGTAAAAAAATATTAGATTCAGTACCAGAAATCAAGTTCTTCTGAGCTTCTTTATTTTATTGTACTTTCAAATTCTAAATGCAAAATAAGGAAAGGTGATGAATATTGTGCGATGTTCTCAATTTCTGGAATACTTTGTTAAACGGTTCACCAGTTTTTCCTCAGGATCCTGTGGCTGTGTCAATTTGAGATTACTGTGAATTGCAGGTTAAACTGCTCAAAACCGTTGCCCTTTGAATATTTTAGTGTTAAAGTATGTCTCTACTTGCTAGTCAGATCTTTCTGTGCCACACTGAAATGCCACAGAAAGAGGATGGCAGTATTGCCATAAAAACAGATGCGTAATTAAGATAATTTGGGGATCTGATTTCTCATGTCATTAATTGCTAATTTACTATAATTTTAATCATGTTGTTCTGATACTGTATTACTGTAAAGGAATATAATAACCTCGAAGCAAGTACATCGGTGATTCCACTAAAATTTCACAAGTTGCAAAACTTTTGTGAGTAATGGAGTGATACGTAGTTGAATTGAACAACTCTTCAGTTTACCTGTAGCTAAGTGTTCCATGCTGACATTAGGGGCTGTACACTACAGATTGTTAATCCAGTGTTAACCATGTATGAGAAGGTTAGAGGGAAGAAGAAAGGTTGTCCGTAATATAAATGCCGTTCAAGAAATGGGAGTGAACTTTCCTTTACTGAGAGGCCTGCTGCAATAGGGAGAACGGCCACCATAAGAAGAAAACTTTTGCATGTCTGTTTTTCCCACCAACGAAGTCTTGTTTATGCAAGAAAGGTTTGCCTGAGGCTTTATCAAGAAACCTTTCTCCTATCGCTACACCTCAGATCAGTAAAGGCCATTTCTGCCCTCATTTTTACTTTCTGGATCAACTCACCTATTGTAGCAAAGCCGTTATTTTAGACAATGCCAAAGCTGTCAGAGTTCTTCAGCAGGTGAGGGCTGGGGGTTGCAGCTTGTATAAAAAAAGACTTGAAGGGATCATTTTGGTTAATATAATCTTTTTTTGTCCAGTTTTGAATGTATTAATTCATAGCACATAGTTCTGTGTAATGCCTGTCATGCTGCTGACAATAGCATTCTCTACCAGATACTGAGGTTTGTGAAAGAATGGAATCGTCTAACAGCAATGAAACAGAAGATTGTCAGAAAAAGTGGTCAGATATTTTGTAGTCCTATTCATGCTGCAGAGGAGTTATCTAAAAAGCAGTCAGTGGTCAGCAGCACAAAAAGGTATGTGGGTTTTAATTTTTCTTCCTCTTACTAATCGCTGCAGGAATTTTGATACGTTTAATGTAACTTTCAGTGGAATGATGCTGAGACTGTAAACTAGTTGTTTGATGATTGCTTGTCGCATAGTGACAAACATAGGCAACCAAGCACTGCAGTAATCTGTTGGAATGGAAGCGTCTGCTTCCCTGTCCAGCACTGTGCCGCATTGAGCAGCTGTTCTTACTTTCCTGCGCTGCATATTTAAACATCTGGAACTTGCCGGAGATTTTTGAGGAAAAATCATGACCTCTGGGACTCAAAAGAAAAGTAAGGTCAAAGAATCTTGTTGTTTTCCCCACCTGGGAGCAGGAATAAATCATTAGTAGCCATCAGTGATATAATGCTGTATTCATAATTCACATCCTATTCCAACCCTTTCTGATACTCATTTTTATTTAAGCAGTTCTGTTCTCTGTGGATGACATTTCTCAAAACTATTGTTTTCCTTGCTGGGTGTCTGAAAAGGACTAGTGTTTAATCCTTGTTAAAAATCTAAATTTACCTTTTTTTCCACTGTCTTTCCTCTTTCTCGTACGCTGGCTTCCCTGACAGACAATTGCAGTTTCAGGGTTGTCATTGCTCTCTGCAAAACTTCTCATGTGTACAGGTTAGCTCACCAAGGTGCCTCTGCAAACAATCTAAAAACTTTTTATTCCTCTCAGTCCCTACTGTTAAATTCTCCAGGGTGACTTGGCTGTAGGCAAGAATTCAAGTAAATAAATAGTTTGTAATTCCACTAACATAAGGAGAAGCAGCAGGTACTAAGTGTTTCTGAGCCTGTTGACTGTTTCCTTCCATAAAAGTAGGAAAGATCTAACTGTGAACCATGTTAGAAAATCTACTGTAACCTACAGCGGTCTTCTATGGTACTACATAGGATTTGGCATATGCATAGTACAGAGAAGTATGCTTATGAGAATTTGTCCAAGTAGTGTTTTTTGGAAGAATGATCAGAGTAAAGGGATTTTAAGAGTTTTACATAAGAGCAGTGATGTTTCGTGTGTTTTCACATTAAAATACAGTGAGTTTAAACATAACTGATGGAGCTTGTAAACTTCCTGTATTAGCAAGAGTATGAGTGAGACTTCACCTAACTGAAACAAAATGGCTTTCAGATTTCATTGTCAGGCAATCAAACTGCTTTTGTTTTCAAGTTGTTTTGTATATAACAATATATCTGCTTACTGCTTAGAGCTGAATCTGGTTTTAGAAAAAGGTATGTAATACGGAAGTATTATGAAGTAAATTTTCCCAACCTTTATTCATTTCTCACCCAGGAAATGTGGGATGTTTTCAGAGAACATGCCATACCAATCTTGCTGCAGCCAAGATTGTATATTCTTTGAGGGAGATCGTTGCCATTGTAGTATGTTGACAGAATTTTGAATTATTTTAGGTACGTGACCAAGGAGGATGTAGCAGCTGCCTCACTTAGCAAAGCTAGGAGCAGTGGGGGCAGCGTGCGCCTCATCTCGAAAGAAAGTGGGGTTTGTCTAAAGACTGAAAATGCTTCTATTGAACAATCGGGTCATTCCACAAAGTAAGTTTATTAATGTAATAAGGTGCTTAAGCTGTTTCTCCCCAGATTTTTTTTAAGGTAGAAAAATTGTTTCCTATGAATGTTTACCTTGCTGAAGTACAGTCTTCAGATAAGAAACTTGCTGTAGTGCTAATGAGCTATGTTTTATTCTTATAACAATTTAGATTACATCTGTTGTCTGCTGATACAGCTGTTAGTTAACAGAGTGATTAAAATGAAACAAGAAAACAGATGATTTGGTTAAGGAAAAAAGGTTAGCTCAGGCCTGCTTGTGAGGTCAACAGCAAATTGGGGACACCAAATTTTCTTCTATTACGCCTCAGAATTTAGAAGAAGGGAGAAAAGAACATGAAAATTCTAGACAGAAAAAGCCATTTTAAAAAATTTATTAAACAAGCAGTGTGTATCCTGCCTGGAGGTAAGCCTTGTTTGGGGTAGGGAACTGCTAGGTAGCTGTGAAAGTTGTGTGGAGAAACCAGGATGTTTCCATTGACTTTTTACTTCTGTTAAAGAGGGTCTGAAACATTTTACATTTATATGTGTACATGCCTGATAGAAGCCACTGTTTCTTTATAAGTACAGCACTATTTTAGCTAATAATTTAGTGTACATGTGTAAATGTAGTAAGATGTGCAAAAGAAAAATCTGTCTGTTACATTGCCAAATTTTGTTTAAATGGAAACATAAGCCAAATAGATGATTGCACTGTGCAGGTATCAATCTGAGCAAGATTCAGATACTATTTCAACTGAAATTGGTATTTCAGAGCATAAAATATATCTAATGGAAATACACAGTGCATAAAAACCCTACTGAACTGTTTGCTGAACACCTCCTTTATTATAAACAGCTGCCCTTTGTCCCTGGCAAACAGGTTGCTTCCAGAAAATGGAAAAGGCCCATCAGTTCCTCATGCAGAGAAGACTGAAGCTGATGGCTCCTCCATATCCAAAGGCTACTTGCAAGCCTTGGACAGCCAAGGGAACCCACTCTGTCTCAGCTGCCAACAGCCAACAGCTCAGCTTGAGCCAGGCAGCCAGGCCTGTGCTTGGGACACACGATTCTGCTCTCATGCCTGCCAGGAGGACTTCTCAATTCGCTCTAGTCAAAGCTACCTTAGGACTAAAGTATTTGAAATTGAACACGGTGTTTGCCAGTTTTGTAATCAAAATGCCCAGGAGCTTTACCTCAGCATCAGAGATGCACCCAAGAGTCAGCGTAAGAAACTTCTGGAGAGTTCTTGGGTGTCTCACCTTCCACTTGGCCAGGTAACGGTACTGGTTTTTAAGCAGTAACTACTCTGTCCGTTCCTGTAGCATACAGATAGTTCAGAGAAATCCAAAATGTTCTTCTTACAGGTTGAAGGTCAAAGGCTAACCTAGTACCAACAACAGAATAAGAAAAACCAAAATCCTAAACACAAAGAACCCCAACGTCTTCTAACACATTTTTTTCATTGCTGAAAGGCACAGGCATCGGAATTCACATTCATTAGGGGTGTGAATATTGCAGCCAGATTTACTTGAAATGCACTTCATTAACATACTTTATGTTTATGGGACAATTTAAGAATGGACATAGTCTAGTAGTATTAGGTTATTCCTACTTTGCAGAAGGTTTGGTAAGAGCTTAACAAAAGCCAGTTATCACAGTTCCTGCCAGTTGTCACAGTTCCTGCCAGTTGTCACAGCTCCTCTCAGTTATCACCTCAAAATGCATTACTAACAACCACCAATCTTCCATTGTTGTGATTGCTTCTTTGCTAACTTGAAGGCAACTGAGCAGGGAGGGAGAACATTCCTACATAAAGTGGTATTTTTATTCAGAAACTAAAATGCTATTTCATTTTCTGCTGCAAAGTTGAAATTCGGCTTCAGAAGGTACTAAATTGTTTAAATAAATAAATTCCGCAGCCACCCATTGAAACTCGCAAAAGAAAAAGTAATCTACTGTCACTTGGTATGCATGGCATCAGCTTTGTTGCTTGCACCTTTTTAAAATAAGGTGGTGCACATCTGAAAGATGGGGGAATTCTTGAGTTGGGGATATCTTACGCCCTGCTGAGCAAACACAACTCCATGTTAGTCTGTAGCTTTTTGAGAACTGACATAGGGTTTTATCACCTACGGTTTCTCAGTGCTTGCTATTACGCTTACCACTGATGTGACCAAAAACTTAAATGACAAACACCTAATTAGTCTTTAATTTTTGTGATGGGACTATAGCTGTTGCACTCTATTTGTGTGTATTTAATATCAGCACTTGATAATAAAATGGCATCCAAGTATAACTTACTGTACCAATCCAGAAATCTGAACTTTTCCTTCTGTCTTCCCTTGATCCACTGTTATGTGCTTCAGCACACTGCAGGCTAGGTGAAAATATGCCAGCGGAAGTTACAGCTGTTTGCTTGTTCAATGGGAGTAAAAAAATGCTAAGGCTTACTTTCTTTCTCTTGATGGAAGCTATAAATAGCTACTTCTCTGAATTATTTCTTCTTATGGTAGGATGTACATGTAGGTCAGAAGGAATAGCTAACATTTCCAATGTCATGTCCTTTGTTTACTGCAGTTGAATGAAATTATAACAAACCCGACAGAAGGCCAGTTCTGGCAGGTAGACCATATCAAGCCTGTTTACAGTGGAGGAGGACAGTGCTCCCTGGAAAACCTGCAAACTCTGTGTACAGTCTGCCACAGAGAGGTCAGTCTGGTACTGTCAGAAATCCTCACCCTCACTGGGAAAATGTTGTGGAAGGTGTGCCAAGGCGGTACTTACCATGTCACGGAAGTTTTTGGGTGCCGAGGCCGCTAGAGGTAACATAGCCTGACCCCAGCCTCAGAGCAAGTTGCTCAGCACCACCCTGCACGGTCCTGCACCATCTGACCCCCACCCCCAGTTGGTGCCTGCCGGGAATGCCCGGCCGGGGCTCTGGCAGTGCTGCTTGTGCCCCTGGGGAAGGCCTGGCTCCGGTACCTCATGCCCCCCCATTGGCAGTAGAAGACCATAAGGGGCTTCCTCCTCAGCCCAGTTGTCTCCAGCAGAACAAGCCCTGTGCTCCCAGACTCTCCATCCCATACAGGGAAGATGAAAAGGTAGCATTAAACTGTTACAACAGGTTTCCTCAGGATTTGGGAAAACATCACTGTAATAAACACATGTGTTTTATTATGTTGTCTCCTGCAAAATCAGACTGAAGTGTAACTGCGGATTAATGCTTTCCACTGCGCACACTGTTGCCAAGTAACAATACTTACTGAACAGACCTGTCTTTCTCTTTTGCAGAGAACTGCAAAACAGGCGCATGAAAGAAGCCAGATGAAGAGACGTTCTTTAGCTACAAAGTATGGCTGTGATATCACAAAATTTCTTGTGAAAATGTAAAATGCAAAATATATTCAGTTTATGATGTAACTCAGGAACCAGTACATAGTTCTCCTCGTACCCTGATTTAAAAAATAATCCTTGTAGTCTATCATGCTGTTGGTAGAGGGAAGAAAATATGGAATTAAAACCAAGAAATCATTTATAACGCTTGATTATCAGACAGCCTTGGGTGAGCACATCCAAGGTACTTAATCATGGTTATATTTTTGTGACCCTGTGGTTTAAAGCTAAATTCCTGTATGTAACCTTAATGAGATTCTGAAGCTTTACTATTTCCCTCTTAGTGTGTCATTACAGCTGCAAGAATTTGAGGAAGTTCTGCTGAAGCTTCTGTTGGTCTTACAGGGTTCAGTTGTAGTGGGGACATTATGCACCAAGACGATACCTTAGTTTGAATTCTTCTCTTTGTTCACATATCAAAATTGCTGGAGAAAATGCAGGCTCTGATATCTGTTATGACAAAAATAGCTCAAGTGCATGGTTTGTCTCTTCTAAAACTGTCTTACACCATTCTGATCAGCCATGAAAGGCCTACTGTTGTCACTGGGCCTAACTTACAGGACTTTGGCATTTAGAATTAATGTCTATTGAAATTATGTTTTACTTACTTAAACCAGCTTGTATTAAAAAATTCTATTCATGAAAGGAACAGTAGCTATTACCCATTCTCTCATCAAAGGTAGGGTCTGGGAAATGCTACAGTTGCCTTCTCCTTAACAGGAGTGTAGAGATGCTGGTTGGTGTGGCCTGCTTTATGGTTACTTCAAATAAATACATTTTTCTTTCTCCTGGTGGTATATTTTTTTTTAATGCTTCCTCTATGTCACCCCCACCCTTTGAATGCTGTAAGGCAGTAGTAAGTTCATAAAGCACATCTGTATGCTACACCTCTTTTTCTGAAAGTAAATGACTGCAATTTCAAGTACACCAGTTTAAATAAGCTGAAATGCTTTCTGGGTTATTCTTCTGAGAAAAATTCTTAAGGTCTTAAACATTCTTTTGCTCAGTTAAAGATTTAAGACAAGGTAGTGTCATGAATGGACCACTTCCTACAGAGTGAAACTAACTGGGCTTTTCCAGCAGACACGTTTAGCTAAGTAAAGTGCCTGAAAAAAGTGTTACATACTTGGAGAACACAAACATCATGATTAAGGGAGTCATCTCTTCAGCAGTTTAAAAGACCAAGCAAGAATAGCCTGATAACAAAGCAAGTGAGGGATTTTCAAGTTTATAAAGCCTTTGTAAGAAGCCACACTTCAATGTAAAACTTCATGAAGACAGCATGGCAGGAGAGGAGGAAACCAAGAGTATTGGGGGGAACAAGCTTAAGTTAAAGACTACTGATTCAGTAATTAGTTTAGTGTAATTTCTTTTAAAGCAGCTAGACAGTTAACAGCTAAATTAGTCCTTGTCTGTCTCATGCCTTTTATCAGAGGAATGTACCCCAGGTAAAACACAAACAGCCTGGAGAAAAAAATTCTATGGTAGGTAACATTTTCTCTGAAGAAAATTAATTCTTCTTGATCCTGAAAAATTAATTTCCCCTTGCTACAGCTTTATCTGAGGGAAGCACTCTAGCCCCTCAGAGAAGTTTTAGGGTAACAGCTGGGACCCTACTCTTTGAGGCAGAACTTCCTGTACTTAATGTAGTCAGAGTCATAAACAATGCTCTTCCTAGGACAAATTATGGAAGGATAACATTTAAAAAGTGTTTTGACAGAACCACTGTTGGTAGCCAAAGAAGTCAATAATAAGTTCAGATTTATTGAGTAATGCCAACAATACTGTAGCTGTTTTTACATTTCATTGTGTAAAGTAACGCTGTTCTTCTGCTGAATCTCATTAAAACACACAAAGATCACCGTAAAGCAACATTGGCACATACACCTCATACTGTCCGCGTGACAGCTGCTGGGCTTAGTTTACAGCAGGGGGTAGAACTGTTCCATGGTATCAGCTCAAAGACACAGTATGCATTCAAAGGGTCTCTGCAAATGCCAGCAAGCTACCAACAGTGGAACACCTCTGTACGCATCCTTCACATACAGCTTTGGCCCTTGTGTGCAGGAAAGGGATAGCAAGTACCCAAACCTGCCAGTGATCCCCTTCAGGCTCTCAATCAGGCTTCCTTGTCCACTTGGAGCACCAAATCTACTTCTTTCCCTTTGGGAGAGGTCTCCAAGACAAGATCTTTTTGGACAACTGCTGCAATGCTAGTAAAGTTAAGCATGAACTAGAATGTACTGTATACTTTAAATAAGAATAAGGATATTTTATTGCAACTTAGTGATTAACCAAAAAATAACGGGCTTAATATTTAAAATAGCATTAAGTACAAATTACTTAATGGTTGCACATCAATTTTACTATTGTCACTTGATAAAGTCTGATTAAGAACTGTAAAGCAGCACATTCTGCATGAATTTCAACATGAAATATTTCCATACCGTTAATTCATGTCCATTATTAAACAAGCTAATGCACAAAAAAAAAAAGCCAACCCCAAAACACCCCCTTTGGACAGAGAGGAGATTGCTAAACTTTCTTCCCCAAAGATCTGATTAAACCTACTTGTGAAGCTATTCCAAACCTCCAAGTTAAGAGTTGCTACAGGCATCCTCGGCTGCCAATTCAGCTCCATCCTTGGGAACATGACCCTCTGTCACTAATGATGACCGTATTGTCTCCTCAACACAAGTCAGTCAATCGGTAACTTTAACTGCCCCGAAGGAAAATGAACAGCATGCTGCTTGTGAAGACACACAAGGTAACACAGCTGGTTACATCAGAAGAACGTTGTATCTGCTGAAAAGGCACCTGCAAGCCGAAAATCTTCCTTTGTCAGCACACTGTACATACGCTGGGGCAGCGGTTTGGAGTAAGTTGCAGGGCGGGGGACAGTTGTACGCAAAATCACCTCACGACCTGTGGGTGGTGGGAAATCTGAAGTAGCCCCCGTGTTGAGTCTTCGCTCCTCTGACGAAACCGATCTCAGTTCTTCCTCGAGTGGAGGCACTGCAGAAACCTTAAATAAGAGCAGAGGTATAATTATAAGCTGTTTCTTAACATGAGGATTCAGAAAATACTTAAAAGAGGAAGATTAGAAATGTAAACACATCAAAAGGCTTTATGTGTGCACGGAGCAAGACACTAATGGGATGTCAAGAAATAAACTGCGCACAATCAAATGGAAGAACCTTCATGTGTGATGGTGAAGCTCAGCCCAAGCTCCCAATTTTCTGACAGTGAAGCGAGGGTTTTGACCAGACAAAATGCCCCCTTCTCAAGCAGGGCTCCCTCCTCAGCTCTCTGTGGCTACACAAGGCCAAGCCAGCCTCCCTTTTATTAAAAATAACCAGTGCCACTACTGGGGTCTTGAGAAAAAGTCACCTGACTTTTCAAACTCTAAATAGTACTTCAATATCTGCTTTTCATGGCCACAGAGCGTCTCGCTGAAATGACACTGCAGAGCAAGCGAGACACTGTGCAGTCTCCATCCATGCTCATTGCCTCAGAGCTAGTCAGCAGCAACACTGAAGTCTGAATGCCGGCAAAGCAGCTGGCATGCTCCAACCAGCCCAATAAACATTGCCTAATTACACACATATATATATATCCACATACATCCCCCAATACCCTAGAGGATCCTAATTTAATTGTACACAACTCAAGCTTCTCAATGTCACTGAGGCAAGGCAGAACTTGCTGGACAACCCTCATGGCCCTCTCAGCTGCCCCACTGCACCTCCTCTGCTCCCACCCCTGTCCCCCACATGGTCCCCTGGAGCAGGGATCCAGCTCTGCTTGGCTCTGCAGCCTGTGCCATAGGAGAAAGTCACAGGGGACAAGTGGCACTTGTTCCCATAAGAACAGTTCTAGGAAACCAACAGAGGATGTTCCCTGTGCTACACTTCTTCACGCAGTTATCCCAGTTCTTCCCCAAACCTCTACCACTGTCCAAAAAGATCAGCAGAGTAGTTTCATTAAGTACAGGTATCTAGGATTGTGACATTCAGGTACTGTCCATCTCTACATAAACCCCCAAAACATCTGGCTGTTCAATAAACACACAGTGATGACAACAGAGAAGAATTTAAAGGCAAGGCCACACTTTTCAGCATCAGAAAATGTTAATACACACTTTGAAGAAATGTTTTTTGTTTAGTTTGGGTTTTTGTGGGGGTTTTTTTGGTTGGTTTGTTGTGGATTTTTTTTAAAGATTTCTCTCTTTTCACTACCTGTTAGGCTCTAAAAATAGTCTGTGAATGAGGGAAAACCATTCTGGAAACACAAAATTGTTTTTATGCTTAATATGTGAACGCAGTACAAACTAAACCAGGCTGCTGTACTGTATCTACCAAAAGGTTCAACTCTATGCAGCTAGGGAAGATGAGTGGGAAACGAGGGACAAAGTTGGTTACCTCATCAGAAGATTCAGTCAGCTTGGAAAGGGATGAGAAAAGAACCAGTGATGAAAGACAGAAACAAAGGCAAGTCAGAGGTGACTTACAAGAGATTGTAAGGAGATTGTAGGTTTAAGAGACATCATGCACTCAACTTCCAACAACATGCATTTGCTATCACAATTTTCCTGAGAAAACTTGAGAATATAACAACGCATTTTACACAACTCATAGACAGGAGTCCAGGTTTGAAAGGTAACAAACAAGGAAGGCATTCAACTTCTATTTACCAAACAGCTCTCTACTGAAATAAGTAATGGTGGATTAAACACGAGGGGGGGTTTGTAGCAAGTTAGCTCCTGTCCCACTAAGAAGTCTTAACTAACAGTGACCAGCTACTAGTGGGAAGTATCTGTTACCTAGCTTTAGTTACTGACGTTTCAAAAGAAAAAGAAACACCTAGAAATACCCATACATCTTTATTGAACATTAACGCTAGAAATGCTTACTCGGCTTTAAAAACATAGTGCCTCAATATTAGAAAGGCAAGTGCATACACTTACAGGGCACAATCTTACGCTTCACAGGGAAGTCCGAAAGTAAGGCTGGTTGACATACTGAGATTTGCAACCAGATTTTCCCTAGAGACTAGAAGGATAAAATAAATGTTCTGATTTTCATTTCTGAGAATCACCATGGTCTGTTTTCAGAATGGTCCTTCCATACCTTAAAAGTGTTTAATAACCAGTCACAACATTTTTACAGCAGTAATTTCCAAATGGGATTTTAGTCTTTAAGATGTCTGCAATAATATGCTGCCTTGTTATTACCACTGTAGTTAAATTTTAATTAGATAATTTGATGCTATGAACAGGTGTAATTCTGGCAGAAACTGAAGGCTGACTGCAGTCCAAGAAGTTTGGAAATCAATACTTTAAGGCTAATTATTACAAAGACTGCTTAAGAGAAAAAGGGAGTATTTATATACCAATATAGGCTGGGGAAGGGTTTCCAGAAAACAGATGCAACACTAGCAATAAGTAAACTGAATGTAGAGTTGTACTGGAAAAGAACTGAAACTCTTCCTAAGCATGCTGGTTTCCACAGAAGAAATCTCAAGTATTCCAAGTATAGCCTCAGTCTAAAAAGTTACTTCTAAAATATTAAATATTATGACATATTTCTCTACATTCCTATGTGAAATAATCAACACACTTTGTTCTTGCTGTGATGTTGCATATATTGTGTAACTTGAATAAAGCAGAAATTCGTGCCATAACAGCATTACCAATGTTACCATTTGAAGTAAATTAAACATCAGTGACACCTCTACCTACCCAGATGGTTTTGTTTCATGTCCCAGGTCACTTACTCTTCTTTCATCTTGCAAGGCTGTTCTTGCCAAAATCATGTTGAACATCACAAAAAAAACCTCAAGCACATTTACAACAATACATGCGTATACGCAGACAAAATAAACTGGCATAATATGGTAAGTTGTTGCTTCATACTCCATAACTTAGAAGTGTCTGCAAAGCAATCAAGAGCTCTCTCTTACCCTCTGAGCATTCATGAACAGCTTGTGAATAATGCTACCAGCAGGTCCTCTTCCTGCACCGATAACTGACACTTCCGGCTGCTCCAGGAGACAGTTTACAAATCTGGCAGTACAAATCATTGGAAAGGAATGTTTAATTCTCAGCTGTATCCAGTTTGCTAAGCTAAAACCAGAGTTGTTTCCAGTGAGGTCTCCACCTAGCATCACTTGCACAGAGCGAGAACTGGCAGACACTCTCAAGCGTTGTCCATTCTAAAAGTCTAAAGAAAAAAACTCTGACATTTCTCAGCATCCCACTCAAATACTATCATCACCTTTTCATCCCTTTACTCCTTTCCATCTACCCTGAAGACTAAAACCCCCTTAGCCTTCAGTTTTTCCCTCCTACCTTGTTCTCTCTTTCATGCCAATACAAGCAGCTGTTCTTTCACAGATAACGTAGCTCAAAACTAAGCTGAACACAGCAGCCTCCCACGTAAGGTCAGGAAAGGCAGAATTACATAGCTGTTTGTATTGCAACTCCAGCAGCAGGGCCAATTAACACCTAGGCTGCAATTCAGCTTCTGGAAGGACTACTTCTCGCAATTAACTATAAATGGAACCCAGGCTCCTAATGCAGATATATAAATTCAACATGAAAAGCCTTCATGGTGTCAGCCACTCAGAAGTAGTAACAACAGGACAATTTTTTTGAGCACAAAGATATTGCTTTGGTAAGACATCACTCCTCTGAACTCCCGTGAACTACAAAAATACCACCTCTCTGTCTCAGCACAGCAGCAAGAAGTTAACTTCTTACTTTTCTAATGTTACTTATTAGTCAACTTAAGCAATAGGTAAATATGACAGCAGGTGGCAAAGCAACCAAACATGGCCTGTCCCTTTTCATTCATACGGTTCCTCAGTAATATGTTGCAAATTAGTAAGGGGACTAGAATAAGAAAACGTTACTTTGGGAGGGGTATTTCATTCTGTATTAGTTATAGAAAGTACTAAATTACTAGTCCTTTTAATTTTACCTCTATTGTAACAAAGTTCATCAAATATACCTTTTATGTACACGAAAAAGCAAATCTACGAAAAAGCAAATCTACGAAAAAGCAAATCTACGAAAAAGCAAATCTACGAAAAAGCAAATCTACGAAAAAGCAAA
>JANZLQ010000001.1:46019619-46035077 GCA_026212715.1 Elanus axillaris | reverse complement strand
TCTTCCATCTGTCCTAAATTTTGAAACTACAAAAAAAGAGCATCAGAGGAAAAACAAAACAACACCAGGGGCAGGAAGGGAAAGGGAAAAAAAACAAACCAAACCAAGGAAACAGTCACCTTTGTAGATCTTCTTTCTCCTCCTCATTTTCGCATTTCTCTACCCCAAATTTTGCTTTCAGAGACCTGGCCCTGGCAATGATAGCTTCCACACTCATAATCTGAGCAATAATTTCCTGCAGGAGTTCAATAAGAGTGAAAGTCAAAAAGGTGATCTTTTAGCACTCCCATGAACAGTGTAAAAGTCTATTAGGTTTTCAGCCCCAGCCACTACAAATGCCTTACTTCCAACTTCTTGTCCTCTGGATTGGGGAATCGTAGAACTTTACTGGAATGGGATATTATCTGCTTAATAATCTTCTTAACTGAAGAGATATCTTCTAGTGCTTCTATTCAGAGAAAAAGAAACAAAGAAGTTGTAATTATTGCATCAGTGTTCACCCTAAAACATCTTAATAATTTATTAAACATTATTTACCTTCTTCCTTTACCTTGAGTACAGCTGCATGGATGATGCAAGGCAACAGATGCCTTGCAAGGTCAGCTGGTTTCTGAACTGCAAGGTAATGAAGCACCTGTAACATCAGAAAATTTAATTTATTAGTGATCAAAACTACTTCCCAAAGATAAGGCTAACTACAAAAGATGAGGACCTACACTGAAGAATTCTCAAGAAGGGAGCACCGTTGCGAGACAGGACTCAATAGGTAGTTTTACTTGAATCCTCACTGATTGCTTAAAGTTCCAAGAGGTTAGAATGAAACTAGAAATAATTATCTTTTAGGAACACTTTCGTTTCCTAACACATACATGCAGATAAAAATGTTTTATTTACCTATAATTCAAAGAAGTATCTAAGTAATACAGCTTGTGAAGTTACATTCCACACAATAATTATTTTAGATACTTCAAACACACTGTTGTATGGCACCAAGAATTTCCGATTAACCCTAAGCCATATACAAAACAGTTTAATAACTCCAAGAATATAGTGCAACAACACATTTAAATCTTGCAGAAGAAAGAAGAAAGGGCCGCTATAAGCATTACAGATCAGACTATCACTAGCCACAGAGCTTTTTACCTTCTCTGCCTCTCTTGTGTCATCAAAGAGTCTCTTCTGCCTCCGAGCTGGGACTGGTTTTGCTGTCTCCCAGGCCTCTACCCACATGTTGCTAGGAATCTTCATTCGGGCACTCAGCTCACCCTTAATTACTATATTCCCCTTTTCATCAACCACTTCCTCTTCGATGTAATCCCGAGGGGAGTACCACCTCACAAAATCCTCGAGACAACAACCAGGATTAGCTGCCTGGAATGAAGAGGAGATAAAATTTGTGCCTGAAAAATCCTGTAAGAACATGTTAACCTGGGTGGGAAGGCAATACAGTTTAGTGGGCAGAGCATAGGCTAGGAGCTAAAACTCAGGGAATTCTCTTCATAGTCATCAGACTGTACACTACAAAAGAGACCTGAGATGGTGAGGGAATAAAGCATAAACCAAGACAATCGCAAGGTGTAAAACCCACACCATCAACAAAACCAAAGAAACTCTCTTCTTATCATCCCACAACAGTACATTAATCAGTTATTTCCAGGCAAGCTCAAAATCATGCTTTAAGTTGAGCTCCTATCTGGTACCTGATACATGCAATAAATACGAATTTTCACTAGGTTTTTTAGGTATAAGCTTATACCTTTAAAAGCTTAGATGAAAACCAGTCCAAGCCTAAAAGAATCACTGGGCTGCATAAATATGCTTTCAGCACTGACCTTCCATCTTTTAACACTCCAGTAAAAAAGGAACTTAAAAAAAAATAATCTCCCCCAAATAAAAACAACTTCATTTTTCATAGATGCAATGTCAACACAAATAAATACATCCACAGGTCCAGAACATAAAAGGAAACCCAGTTTTCTATTCTATGTACCTATCAGGAGAGCACTTCCGCTTCAAATTATGGTTCTATATTCTTACTCTGGGTTGTTAGATCACTTGCATCATAAAAATGAAACCACGACATCCATCTCATATGACATGAGTCACTGCTAATAAACTGGTATTGATAGGTTATAAATAGTTACTCTATGGTACAACTGTATCCTTTCACTACAAAGTAACATTGCAATAATTTAAAAAAAATTAAAATATATGGCTCTATCATGACAGAATCTCCAGTCGTCTTAGTTTTGAGATCCTTTTGTGACAGCAGTGTATGTGGTCTTAGCTCCCTCTGCAGAGCTCAGAAAAGAAATGGAACAAATTGCCCAAAACCCCAGCTAGTCCAGTCCCAATTTGATTAACAGCTGTATAAAACCTCTAAATAGTGGTAATTTACCCTTCCTACTAAAGAACAAAACATCTTCAACTATACATCAAAATTATGTCCACCTCCCCAAAGTCCATATACAGAATTCTTGAACATGTTAGTAGATTGTGGTGTTTGGTTGGTTGTTGTTTTTTTCTTCACACCTCCTTTACATTTTATCCATTTGGACTCTGATTAAAGGTGATTTTACAAAGCTAGACACAGTGGAAAGTACACGTAAGAGAGACAAACAAGAGGGATAGTTTAATTAAGAAGAAAGCAATCTCACAGAATTCCTCAAGTAGTACTACCTTAAAAGACTCCATATCTGACAGCAAGCAGGCACTCTGCATGCGTGCCCGAAGATGAGCACCTTCTGCTGATGTCCCTAGTTTCGCCAGTACCTCGGACTGTTCTTCCAGCAAATCTTCAGTCATGGGTGCTGGCTCCTACAACATGGAAAAAGACAAGTTACAAATTGGGTCTCTTAGACTTAGCCCTTATTAAGGAAGGAGGAGTGGAAAGCTCCCTGTCACCAAAAGTTCATTCTGCTTTATTTGTACTTAAATGAAATAATCGTAACTTTCTATTGCTTAAACTGCCTAGCCTATAAAACTGCACATCTGAAGAAGACACTAACAAAAAGAAACTAAAAGAAAAACAACCTGAGAATGAAATAACAATAAGGACATATTGTTAAAATGCCAAAATCCAGGATGAAGTCCAGGAAGTGTTTGACTGATAATATTTTGTTGAGATAGATAAAAATCCACCTCAAGCAATGTAGAATTTTTGCCATTGATACTACGAGCACATTTTGCCTGACTACTCTCTGCTCATACCTTTTACCCATGCAAAGCAACATTCATTAAAAATAATTTCTCTCAAGTGAACGACAAATACTGTATTCTTCATGCACAGCTGATTTCAACTATTTCCTTTGACACCACTGCTTCCTATTTCATCCCCAGTCACTCTGCAAGACAGTCTGTGTCAGATGACATTTCTAGTGGTTTGATGATAAACCTGCTTTAGATAATGGTACCAAAATCTGATGACTATGGCCTTTTAGATACAAGTTGTGAAATATTTTTAAAAAATTAAGAAAAAAAAAAAAGAAGCAGCCGCAAAACTGATCCAGTACTCTGGTCAGTCAGCTAGAAATCTTCATGGTGGAAGGACCAGAGCAGTTCCCACTTTACAGGAAAGAAAATAAGGAGGGGATGGAAGATGGCTCAAGAGCTGGAAATAAAAAGAAACCCAAATTTAAGGTAGGCAAGACAGCTTAATTCTTGTTTTTAAAAAAAAATGTTTTGAGTGAAATTTGGTAAGGAGACCCATTCTCTAAAACAAAGAGCACGTGAAATTTCAGTTTAACAGCCTCATCAAGTTTTAAAAAATGGAAAACAAGGTCTTAGGCCAAAAACACTTAGCAATTTTAACTACAGGTAAGGCTATATAACCTGCAAACTATACCAAATTTCACATTCCTAGGTATAAGCCATATTGCATGAGAGTCATACTGTATCTGGCTCAGCTCCTGCTACCTAACCTGTGTTATTGGAATGTAGAGAGGCTCTCCTGGATGCAGCAGCGTCAGCTTTCCATGTGGATGCAGGCGACCTTCTGGTTTTAAGTTTACAGGCTCTTTGTTGCCTTCTTTTGCTCCTCCTTTCTTTCCATTTTCCTGCCCATTTCCTTTAAGATCTTCTGTGTCACTTAGACATTCAAAAAATTCCTCTTCACTGTCACTCCACGATTCCCAAGACTTGCCAACTTCTTTTTCCTTATCAGGGTTATCTCCAGAGTGGTCTGCTCCTTTGCCAGTATCACCAGGTGAACGATCAGGCATGCTCGCCCTTTTCCCCTCATCTCTTGCTTTCTTTCTTTCTATGCAACAATTTAACATCTAACAAGTTAAAGGGGGGGGGGGAAATATGTTTAGTAACTACTTCTTATGGAAATGTCATCACAGAAAAACTTGGAGAGTCACCACAAATCTCTTATAATTCTAAAAGATTATAATTCCATTGAACTTGTTGATATAACAAAATTTTCCCAAGAAAAATGAAGTCCAGACCCAAAAATACAAGCATAACTAAATCTACAAAAACAATATATTCAGCTAATTAATTGCTTTAATTCTCAGTTTCCTTAGGAGAAAAATCATTCTTAAATTTGGGATATTTACCTGAAGTTTCTGATGCAGTAAACAGCATCTCAGATCTGGAGGGCCATTAGCTAATCTAACAAAAGGTAGAATTGTAACCATTATCAATTATAAAGTTGAATCTTTCACACACATGTGGTCTTAAATCATATGAAATCAAAAGAGGGGCAAATATCCACACTGAACCCACCCCCACCATTTCAACTATGCAGCTCATCTATGGTCTCGGAAGACAAGCTAGTGACTGAACAAGCCCCAGAAGTCAAACTGCATTTATTTTTTAGAGGTCATTTCTGAAGCTCAGAGATCATTCACACTAGTACAAAACAGACACACCCTGTATTTCCTGGTCAGTTTTCCATTTTGATGTTAAAAGGGTAGCTGTTTTCAAACAAAACTTAAGCATCTTTGACTTTACTTTTAAAACTGCAGTGATACAGTAGAGTTATCTCTACATATTCTAAGCTCCCTTTTGTTTGTTAGTGTAGCCAATTCAAAGTACAAACTAGTGAATAAACAGCCAGTCCATACCATATAAAAAAAAATAAATATATTTTTTCTCTATATTGATGTCTCATCTTGAAATAGCCCTTCGTTTGGTCTACAACAAGCTCTGCTGCAGCAGACATAACCTGGAAGGGTTGGAATACTTGAGACAGCATTAACTATCTGAAAAAGCTATTATACCAGCAGGAACTTGGAATAGCTGCCTTAGAAAACTGGCAAAACTACACCACAAAGCAAACATCTTTCTCCCTATATCAGCTCCTTCATTTTTATCTAATGATAAACTGGAAGCCAAGTAACAGCGTAAGTTTTCCCCACCCCCCACCCTCACTTACACCGTGGAGTGCTATTTAACTTGAGCTTCCTCCAGGCATCTTGTTTTCAGAGGAGGGCACAGATGGGTTTTCTCTACTCCCTATCCTTTCTTGCTTTAAGGAAGTAGGGTCATAAAAATAGGGGATAACATTTGCAATTTAAAAAAAACAACCAGTATGTTTCAAAGTCATAGTGAACTCACTCTGTTCCTAAAACAGAGAATATTTTCTATGACTAAGCAACAACAACAACAAAATCTTACCCTGGAATAAGGTAATTGTTCTCCCATCTGTAGCGCATTTCTAACACAAATTCTTGCCAAAGATGTGCCACTCCTTTTACTCCTCCATGGTAGAAGTTTATCATACAAAGACATAAAGCTAGTTTGTACGTCAGACTGTCAGAAGGAGCAGATTTAAACTGACTGAAGAGATTCTACATAAGAAATAAAAGAAAGCAGGACATACAAGAATAATGGCATTTTTTCCAAAACCATATAATCCCCTTCCTGTTTGGCAATACAAGTGGCTAAATAACATTTTTAAGCTTGTAAGTATAACCTACAAAAAATTACAGTCTTTGAAAGAAAGAAAAAAATTAGAAGGAAAAAGAACAACCCAAAACAAAACACAAAACCTCACTATTTTTACCTGGATATTCCACAAAGATAACTTCATCTTTACAAAAATGATCTATTACAAGACACAGGGCAGCCACAGTAAAGCCTATATGAAAACACACTCAAATTGCTTTCTCTCTCTCTCTCTCTCCTGAGTGTCAGTCAGTAAAACTTACATAATCTTCATTCTCTGGAGGAGGATTGTTTCCTGCTGAAGTGCTAGTTCTGCTTTCAAATCCATCTGCAAGTTTGTCAGCAGCATCAGGAAATAAGAACTTCAAGAAAGAAAAAAAAAATAAATCCAAACTTGCATCAGAATGGCTTTTCCTGCTCTTCCCACTTTCTCCCTAAAGCTACTGATGGTTACATACCAACAATCCCCAGAATTAAAACTGTTAGCAGAGTTCAGAGTTCATTTTCAGTCTACTTACATTGTAGAGATTTCTAACAACTTAAGTTGTCTCAAAAAGCTGATAAATGCAACTCAAATAAAGGAACTGACATCAGAGACCTTTATTTATAATTCTGCCATAAACTATAAACCCAATGCATCAGTGGAAGCATGAAATACATGTTTTATAAACATTTAACACGTAGAGACAGCTCACCAGAAGAATAGTGTTCAGAACTTCATTGTTTAAAGGCGATTCATCTACACCTCTGTGTTTGCGAATTTTTTTCTTTGCACTGTGAACCATATTTGTGACTGATAATTTATGGATTGGGACTGGTGCTGGCTCTGTGAGCTTTGACAAAGCATGGGTAATATCAGCAACCTCTATAAAAATAAAATAAAAATAATTAAAACAAAACCAATAAACCCACAAGACCGTCTCTTAAAAAAAGTTCACCTGTCATATTCAGTCTGTGTATCTTGTATAGACTTTTAACACCCTGTTAACCAAAGCTACACCCCTGTGCTGTCAGGTTCCACATATTATATTCACTGTTCTTAGCCATAAAGGTAAAGCAGCAGCACCGGGTCACAAAGGAGTCAAAGACTGCCCTTGATTTATTTTACTGAATGAAGTCTAGACTGGGTTGGCTGCAGACAGTGCCTGCCACCTACTGTAGTAGTACTGCATACTTGCAGACAATTACAGGCAGAGTATCAGCAAAAACCCTGCTGACAAGCTAGTATTTAAATTATGTTTATACATGAAACCAACAAATACATTTTAGATGTAACAAAGACTGTTCAACTATATGCTAGAGCTTTAGATAAGCCTTAAATAAATCCAGTATTAATCATTATATATATATATATATGACTTTACATGGTGTAAGCACAATTCTGTTTTAGAGTCCTCACTCAGGTAAACTCCTCAAATCAAAAG
The DNA here is from genome assembly GCA_026212715.1 of Elanus axillaris. Taxonomy (NCBI): domain Eukaryota; kingdom Metazoa; phylum Chordata; class Aves; order Accipitriformes; family Accipitridae; genus Elanus; species Elanus axillaris. The sequence goes on along the minus strand of JANZLQ010000001.1, from coordinate 46,027,761 downwards.
ATTTTTTCCAGAGTTGTCGCTGGTAAACTTTAGAACCTCTCTTACAATTAAATGAATTAACATTGTTAAAAAGAAGTCAAACAAATTTCACTGAGTAATTACCAGCAGCCTGAAAAACATCTTGGCAAACATTTCAAGAAAATTAGAGATAAGGAGGGCTAACAAGACTGTATGTCAAGCACTAAGAGTAATACATACCCTACTCAGTCTAACACCTTTTTAAGCTAACTAGTGAGCTCTTTCAAAACTAAGACCAAGTATAACCAAAGAAAATACATTGATATGGGCCACATTTGCAGGGAAGAAAAAGTGACAAGACACAGGAAAGAAGGGAATGTTCACCACATACAGCAAGAAAAGCAAAAGAAAGGGACAGAGACATCAAAAAGATGTCAGTATCTACTGTTGAGATGAAGTTAGGTAATTTTGGTTTGTTGTTTTTACTTGGTTTTGGGGTTTGGTTTTTTTTTTGGAAGATGACAGCAAAGCCCCTCAAACAGATTAAAGACTCTTTAAACGGGCTGTTAAAACATGCACTGCATAGTACTTCAAAAAGCACAAAAAAGTGGGAAAAACACAAAAAATACATTTAAAAATGCAAACAAATCTATTTGATGTTTTCTCAAAAATAGCTCTTGTACTCACTATTCAAATTTTAAACTCTGTTTTTCCAGTGGGGGAAAAAAAAACCACCAACAACGATAAACAGAGGCAATTGTCCTCCAAGCCTTTGGGAGCTAAGCTTGCCTAGAATCCATGAGAAATCATACCATGTAGCACTGACCAGAAAATTCCTAGAATTATTACAGAAAATGCCTAACAGTTAAAATCAAATAACACAAATCATCAAGATTTTAGTTTTACCTTTTCCTTCCTCTTCAAATGCAGACCTTCCAAGTATCTCATCAGTTGACTCCTTCCGACGGCAAAGCTTGAAGAATTCAGTAAGAAAGTCACCTATAAGAGAAAAAGTTTCTGAACAACTACTCAAAATATCACTGAACAGTAAGCTAACCCCCAAAGTGATTCCTAAGGGGTGGTAAATTTTATCTTTTCATCTAAAAAAACATGATGATTTGTTCTGAAGCACAAATACTTAAACCACATAATTAAAGCTTAGGAAAATGCGCATCTAGACAGCTATCAGCTACCTCTCCAGAGCACAGTTCTGCATGCAGTTTAATCCACTTCTTTACCCAAAGCAAGATGAAACTTCTGCAGTAAGTTAATTTTTTTTTAGTTTTGAAGCCCTTTTTCCCACAAGCTAAAAGGTGAGGACAGACAATAGCACAGCTCTCCAAGCATACCAATCCTGCCTGTCAGAGAGATAGATTCAACTAAGGAAATGGATATATGTAGAAAGCACTTAAGGAAATTCAAAGATTCTAGGAAACCTGAATTTTCACAGAACACACACAGCAAATGCTTATACTCTGGAACCTGGTGAAGTAAGAACAGTTCATGGTACACAAATGCAGAATAACCTAGGAGATAAACTTATATTTTTGCAAAGCTTGTATTGTTGAAAAAGAAGCCCAAGATACTGTCCACTCACAAAAGTAAGGCGAGTGAGGAAACAGAGGTCATCAGTTGATTAACAATTCAATCCTAAATTTACAACTTAATAGCTTAAAAGCCATAAAGGAAGATAAGAATTCTGATGTCCTACCCAATAGACACTGAGGGTTATCTGCTTTTCTGACTCTCACGGACCACTGGGGTGCTTGAATAGGATCCAGGTCACTTAAAAAAAATAAATAATAATCAACAAAAAACAAGAACAACAAAAACCGAACAAACAAACAAAAACACACCAAAAAAGAAGTGTCATGCTATCACCGTAAGTATGCAAGAAATGAATATAAAATTCTCAATAATGGAATGTCACAGCCAATTAGGCCATGGAAGCCATAATATACACCACATTCCACAAGACAACATGACAAACACTTTAAAATGCAAGCAAGAGTCCCTTGTTCTCATGTACCTACATAACATGAATAAGAAACGTGAGAACAATTCAGTTACAACAGAACTGTCTTCTTTAAAAGTGTATTAATGTTGAAAATTCATTTCTGCATTAAATAAAGCAATAAACCACTTTTTTTCCTTCTTTCTTAACTTTCAGTATACACTGTTCTTCCTCTTTAGGAGGCTTAGCAGAAAACCTGGATCATATTTTTTGGGAGAGGGGTGTCACTCAGTTAATTCTTTTTGCTTTCCACATTCCATTATAATTTTTCCCAAGAAATACACAATACACAAGACTTATGTCTAGCACAAGAATATGCCCAACAATAGAGGTGTGTGTTCTGTTGAGATTACAATACAGTAATATTTTCTCACACAGAAATGCATTTCAAATTAAGGTATTTTCACAAATGAGATGTTCTATCAACTGAGCTTAGCATTGCTCAAAATGGGTTCTCTTCCACGCAGAGCGCCACACGCAACGTTTTAGATGTCACTAAAATGCAGTAGTTAACAATTTTAGATATTTGCAACTCAGACAAAATACTTACGAATAAACATCATTGTCGACAATTATACCTTCCGTTAGGTGAGGCCATGTGGTAGCTAAATGAAGCTCACTGAAACAAAACAAGATTTAAATCTTTCAGTGCTAGTGAAAAGTGTTCTCTCCATCATAGTTAAGATCTTGAAAGGTATATGTGACAATTCATATTTAAGTCCCTCTATGTATGTATTTTGCAGCTACATCCAGAAACGTGCATGTCCTCCACTAAGTTTTCTTGCTGCATACATTCTATTGGCTATTCAACAGCACGTCACCCAGTATTGCGCTCAACTTTACTACTGGTACCTGGCATACAGAACTCTCCCACAACTCCTCTCTACAAAAGGAGAGACTGTGCATTGTATTCTACCCATCCAGGTACAGAGGAAAGAACACCTTTCAGGTGTTAATGCCTACAGCATTAAACAATGTCTAATACATTAAAATGGTTCCTAGCTTTGCTAAGTGGTGACAGGGTGTTCAGAAGTGGACAGAGAGAGAATGTAATAACTCAGTTTATAGACCCTGTCAATTTAAGTCTTCTACAAATGTCAAAAAAAAAAATATGGGAGTGAGTCCAACCCTTGAATGAAGGCACATAATTTTTAAAGTTTATCTCCAAAAGTTTAGGGTGAAAGATTTAGGAGCTAGAACTCTGAATTATCAGTAGCTAATTCTGCAAATGGTCTTACTTGCTATTAGACCACTCCTTTTCACAGATGTTTCTTATGTACTTGAATAATTAAGTATCTGTTAGGGACATACTAAGTGATAGGCAGGCAAAGCTAAGACTTGAAATTACATACCTTTAAGTCCTCTATTAAGGAAGTCACAAAACACCGTTTTCTGAACTCTTATCTTACCTAATAGGATCTTCACAGGCACCAAATGGTAACTTCCCAAACTCAAGGCCTCCAACTTCTCCCCCAACTAGAGCATCTATATCTGAAGACAGATCAATACATTTTCCACACAGAATTTATGGAATATTTGAAGAAGCATATCATGTTAATTACACAGTAAAGAGACTGTAGCATGTAGGATGACCAGAGAATAGCCGAGCAGCTAAGGAGACAAAGCTGTGAAAATGCAGTCCTAGCATACAGTCAAGAATAATTGTTTCCAGCAGAAACTGGGAAGTAATCACGCAACAGGACATTCAAAAAACCATAAAATTCTTGTAAACCATGTTGAGGGAAGGTTATTCCCTTCATACAAGCAAAGATTATAGCTATAAAGGCAGCCTTAAAGAGCCTATGTTGACACAAGAACAGATAGGTATAAATTTGCCATAAGAATACTTGGGCAGGAAATCAGTTCCAAGCACAAAAGGAATACTCCAGAAGAGCAACTCTGCAGAGTGATAAACCAACTACTTTTAAAAAGGTTGACAATTTTATGAAGAGAGTGGTATGTCTCTTACAGTTAAAGACTTAACCCAGTGATCTGGGAGAGTCCTTGTAATCCCAGGTACTTAAAGATGCCTCCCAGCATCCTCAGCCACTTCCCATGTTATATCCTTCAAATATATAAATCAGAAATAGCCTTCACGAACAAAAATTTAAATGGGTAGTAACGTGTTGCGACGCAATTACAATAATGCTATTACAGCATCTGATCCTTAATTTTAAATGCATCTGGCAAACTGTTTACATAGAAAACAAGTAAGGTATTAGAACAGATAAAACTATTTGGATAACTTAATTACATAATTTCTTCTTCAGAGAAGATAAGACATTTAAATTCTTCGGGTTTATTTGAGAAGAGCTAATTGAGGGACGGTAATGAAGTACGGGTATAGTTCTTTACAATGAACAGAAAACCACAACTGCATGTAGCAACAGCAGTAAAAATTATGTTGTCCATTTCCACCTTCTGCAATATACTATGGCACTACCTCCCTTAACCAGAATCCTCTAAAAGAGTAGAATTTATTCAAACTGCTCTATCCTGGTTTCAGCTGGGATATAGTTAATTTTCCCTCTAGCAGCTGGTAGTGTTATATTTTGGATTCAGTACAAGAAGGATGTTGATAACACACTGATCTTTTTAGTTATTGCTAAGTAGTGTTTAGACTAAGTCAAGGATTTTTCAGCTTCTCATGCCCAGCTAGCAAGAAGGCTGGAGGGGCACAAGAAGCTGGAGGGGACACAGCCAGGGCAGCTGACCCAAACTGGCCAAAGGCATATTCCATGCCACATGACATCATGCCTAGCATATAATCTGGGGGGAGTTGGCCTAGATGGTGGATTGCTGCTCGGGAACTAACTGGGCATCAGTCAGCGGAGCAGTGAGCAATTGCATTGTGCATCACTTGTTCTGTACATTCCAATTCTTGTATTAATATTATTATTGTTATTATTAGCATTATTATTTTCTTCCTTTCTGTTCCATTAAACTGTTCTTATGTCAACCTACTAGTTTTACTTTTTTTTTTTCCCCCAATTGTCTCCCCCATCCCACTGGATGAGGGGGGAAGCGAGTGGTGCTTAGTTGCTGGCTGGGATTAAACCACAACACTGCTCAAATCAAGAGATATGATCAGAGTGGTACAACTCATTCATCACAAACCAGGTATCCTGACTTAGTGAATAACTATAGCAAGGCAGATAGAGAGACTACAGAAAGCACTGACTTCCGCTTCTGCAGAAATAATAAAAAATAAAATCTATAGAACTAGCTTCCCAAGTTCTTTAGGTAAACTTGGTTTACCTACAAAGAGAAACTATCACTTAGAAGAGCACCGATTTTGTCTGACCCTAAAGAGCAGAATTCTCTTTAAACATATTTTCAACATTCCTTAGGTACAAAACACAGAGGATCAACTTCACCACAGACTTCTTCAACACATACCTCTGATTAGTGTAAGATTTTATTTTTTTTTTAAAGCAAAGGAAAGCCAAACAATTAGGTAACCAGACCAAGGTCCCACAGGTTCTGCCTCTTTAAGTGTGCCCTAAATACTTTAACCTTGTTACATAAAACTACTACCAAATCAAGAATTGAGCTTGGACATATTCACTCCTCTACTACCCTGAGCCTGAAATACCACATCACTAATGAAACGTATGTTAAGAAGGAACTAACATCTACCTTTTTCCTACAGATTTGTTTACCTTTGAGCCAGGAAGAGTCTATAATTTATTTTCTAATGCTACCTATATAGAAATAGGTCTGTTAAAAACAAATCCTTGATACTCAAGGAAGAAAGTGTTACTACCCAGCAAACATATGAGAGTTCATTGTGAGAGAACCAAATGAGCAAATTCACTGTTTTTCCTAAATAGCATCATATGGCATAAACTTATCAAGTCTGGTATATATACTTTAGATTCAAGACTACACATTACTTAACCCTTTTTTCCCCCCCTCATGCAAGGCTACTATAATAAAAGGTTTGACCAGAAATTTTTCCTCCATTAAAAAAAATAATTTAATAAATCAACTGCTTGGTTTATTTAGCAGCATGACAACAAAAACAACAAAAATCCAAACTTTTAACTCAAGTGAAGTCCTTTTCCCATTGTTAATACACTTAAATAGTGAAGTATTAACATCAGTTACTTTATGGAAATAATTGACAAATACTCCTGTGAAGTATTAGCACCTACTAAAACCTGAATCCAAACGTTTCCCTAAGGAATTCAGGGCTGAATTCTTTACAGATCCACGGCCAGTCACCCTTTTCTCTCCAAACAGATACTACCATTTTAGAAGTATCACTGCATCTCCAAAAGCTAATAGAAAAGCATTTTGCAAGGCACAGCCCTAACCAAAACACCTGTCACAACCACAAGCCACAGACATGATTTCAGAGCAGCTTTAAGCTCGCTCGCCTGTCATAGGGAGTGGGATGGTAGTCAGTTTTAATTGAAGCCTTTCCTAGTAATGCAGAAAATGTTTTAATTCTTCTGGCAAGATACACAAACATTTCCTGTAGCACTGAGTGTTTATCTTAATGCAAGTTATTCTCAGGACACAAATCTCCCACCTGGTGGCTGCTGTGGCCAGAAATACTGCTGCCAGTCTTGAAGCACATACGTAAGTCGAATAGCCATGCTAACTGGAAGCAGTGGTGTTAAAGGGCATCCCTTGAAACATTAGAGAAAAAAATTCAATGTAAAGACTTTGTTGACATCAGCAGTGTAAGCCTCATCCTTACAAAAAAAATAATCTCTAGAAGACAGAAGGGAATCTACAAGCAACCAGGTAATAAAATAATTATTCTCTAATATCAGTTATATATATTCAGATTCACTTACAATCTTGGATTTGAAGATATCCAGTAATCCTGATAAATGAGTATACTGATTTGGCACTTTGCGAAGATGAACCATTTCAAAGTCAGTTCGAACTCCTGGACCCTGACATTCTCCAACATACATTCGTCGCCATTTATGATGTATTTGCACAAATAGTGGTACCTGACTATAAAACATTAATATTTCAGATTATTTAAAATGTCATGTTGTCTTGCAGTCTTTAAAAACTAACTAAATATTTTAACATAATTTCATATTCTTTAGAATATATTTTCTCCTAGTGGAACACAGTTTAAAATGCTTAACAGGAATCAAAGAAAAATACTGTTATCTTCACTATTAAATGGAAAGCCTAACAAATTGTCATGTCATAAGCATAGCCCTATCCAAGTCATCTAATTTTTAGTCTAAATATTTTTGGAGAAAGACTAGAACGTTACTGTTACCACACATGGGAAAGAAAACCTCTTCCAAAAGTTGTATTTTGTATATCGGTTATTCCAACAACTTCTAGCAGGTTTTAAAAGCATTTAATGTTTTTAACAATAATGAATATAAACAACACATTGAATCAATCTTTAAGTTTCCATGGGAAATATTTTTTTTAATTCTTCTGCAACAATATTACAGTGCAAAAACAACAAATTCTTAATGTATTTTGCTAAAAATTTAATACTTTCCTCCTCACAACAGCAATATGCTAGAGTTTTACATGGACATGTAAAATGGTTGATGCTTTCACCTACCAGCCAGTGTTCCCCAATGTAATGGAAACGGAACTCAGCAAAAGGTTACATTTGGATTCACTAAGAACTGCATCGTTATTTGCAGCCGGAGCAATAACCACAAACTCACGTAAGCCATACCTTAAGAGACAGAGAAAAAAGAGCCCATTTCTGGTTTTTTAGCAAGCCAGCTAAAACACAGAATTTTTAGAAATACTGTAACCCAAATAACCTAACTGTCACCAACAGACTGGGATATCTGTTATTTTGATGTGAGTACCTCTTTCAGAGAGGTCAAGAACCGAGTGGGCATGGAATGCTGCAGATTTGCAAATCACAAACTACCAGAGCTTAACAGCATTCAAACACTGTACTCAAAATAACATGAGAACTTCCAGCTCTATCAGTCCTGAGTTTTTTACTGTATAACATCTGTAACTATTTATACATAAAAACAATCTCTCTAGAACAATGCTGTAATGTGGTAAAGATCTGCATTATTAAGAATATGGCTGTTGTTTCTTAAGGTGCTGCAGCCTAACAAACTGCTATGAAATATACCACTAACTCCAGAGTATGTATACTGCAGTATATACTGCATAAGCTGTAGAGATAAAGCACCAGCACAAAGTATGCT
>JANZLQ010000001.1:45994318-46016532 GCA_026212715.1 Elanus axillaris | reverse complement strand
GGGCCCCCCCCCCCCCCCCCCCCCCCCCCCAACACACACCGGGCGCAGAGGCTCACGGGAAAGCGGCGGAGGGCGGTACGAGCCGTCCCTCCCCGGGGCCGCCGGTCGCCTCCTGACGGGTAGTCCCGGCCGGTCTTCCTTCCTGCCCGGCTGTCCTCCGCGGCAGCGGGGCCATCCCGGCCTCCGGGCGCCCTTCCCCTCAGCCCGCTGCGGGAGGGGACACGCGGGGGGGCTGAAGTGCCTCACGGGCGCTGCTAAGGAGGCTCCCGGCGGGGCGGTTACCTCAGGGCGGTGCCAAGCGGAGGCATGGGTTCGTCCCAGAGATTCTCCGGCTCCGTCAGCCCGAGAGGGTAAACCAAGTGCCTTACCGTCTGGGTCGCCGTGTGCCGGGGTACCGGGGCGTGACTAGTGTCGCGGCTTGTCACCATGAGGCCGGCTGTGCCGGGTACCCACAGCCGTGAGAGTAATACTCCCCTTTTCAGTCAGCCGGCAGCTGAGGTGTCTCCCAGGCCTGGTGTTCCCCGTCCAGCCTCAAACAAAGCGGGCTGCGCCTCCCCCTCTGGCCTGTGCAACCCTGCAGCCGTGTCCCGGGGGACGGCGTCCAAGTCCTCCTGGCATCCACCCAGAAAACCGCTTCCCTTCAAAACTCGAATTCAACTCAGCCTGAGCCCGGCTATACTTCATTTACCCTTTCTTCCCTCTCCTTCATCCTTTCTACCCACCCCACCCCCCTCCCCAGCACAGTCTGCTACTTAAACAAAAAAAATATCCTTGAAGTCTTCTGTTTAAGGCTGCCAGCAAGGAGATAAAAAACTATTAATGAGTAACAGGGAGTGTGTAGGTGAGGAGACTGAATGCAAAGTTAAAAATGATGTAGAAATAGATAAGGTACTGAAAGCATAAATGGAGGTAAACAGAAGAAAGAAATACGGTTTGCGTTGGGTGCTGGGAGAACTGCCTTGTGATTAGAGCTTAAAATGACACAGTTTAGTTCAACTGTGTGTGTTTTCACAGGTCACTACTGCTCTTTGAATTAAACTCCTCCAAGCAAAATGCCCCCGGGGGGGGGTGGAGTTGCCTCGGCAACGAGCTGTAAACTCAACAGCCTCGTGTAGCAGGAGCTGCCTGGAGGATTTGCCTGCGGGAGAGCCTGCCTCAGTCATGAGTACTACGTGCTCCGCAGTCAGAAAAACATGCCGAAAATAAAATCAAAGTATATGTAATTACTATTTGAATTCCTTGCTGTCCTGCAAAGGAAGACAGCTGTGAGCTAAAAATGCTCTTTAACTTCTCTTTGGGTTGCTGTGCCCCTTTCACACTTTGCTACTGAAGCACCAGGTAAGATGTTGTTTATGCCTTTTTATAGAACCTTTTCAGTTATTATTTTGAAGGGGTTTTTGTCTATCCCCCCCATAAAATCAAAATTTGGAGAAGTTCACCATCTAATATGACTCTTAACAGACTATATCATGGGATAAACATTTTAATGGATTATCTGGTGTTTAGCATAAGAACGAGAAATCAAAAGTGCTGACTTCTATAGCTACTTTTGCACAATTCATTGGATGACCTTGGTCATCAGCTATAGGTCATTCAAAGGTAGCTATTGGTCATCCAGTTTTCCTCCGTTTCCTTTTCTGTAAGCTAAGAATGACAGTACTGTCTGATGTCTGGCTGTTACATAGTTATAAATTAACATACATTCCTCAGTAAAAAGTGTTGTATAAAATTGTTATAACATTTAATTTCATGTAGGATAAAAGCAAGAGTCTCTTGGGAAGGCTGCTGCATGCCTCCAAGTAATTGTATTTAAAATGCTACTGAGTCCAACAAAAGCCACACAGGCACTTCTTTTCCACTGACCTCTGTTGTGACTTTGAAATGGAACAATTCCTTAGGGACAGACAGCTATGTTGATTGTTACTTTCCATCTGTTGCATACATCTTACCATTGGTAGTACTTTGACATTAGGCGTTTTTTCCCCATACATGAGTAGTACTGCTGAGAGCCCGAGCTCAGCTGCAAAGGAAAAAAATAGGTATTTATGAATAAATTAAGAACAGTAATTTATGAGGTAACTCCAAAAAGCCCCACCAAACAACATTGCCAGGGTAGTACCCAAGATTGCTGTTAGGAATAACTTGTAATAAAATTTATAATGAATGTTGAAGATGTTATTTACTACTAGGTGTGAAAGATGTATAAAACAGAGTATTTTATTCAGTTGAGTGATGTAAAGACAAGCAATGGAGTAAAAAAAAATGCATGTGAGTAAAAGAGCAGAGAGAGAATAAAGTTTTATAAAGAAATCAGCAACGTAAGAGCCACTCAGTGCCCTATACTTCATAGTTCTACCTATCTATGGATTTAATGAACATTAACATAATTTTCTAAAAAACAGACCTTTCTTTTAGCTTACCATACGAATTAAGTTCTAAACCAGCTTAATTTGATAGCACATATGTGATGGGTATGCAATGTTTTTGTGTGAGGGGAGAATGTATTGCAGCAAATTAAATTGAAGATGCAAATGCAAGAAAATGGAAACATTTTTGTGGAAGATAATTGTTTTAAATGAATATAACATATATTTCTTACAGGGTTAAATAGGAGAACCCACTGCCACATTGTATCAATTATGTCAGTACAACAGAGCATTTCACATAAACCAGAATGGAGTAAGGTATTTATGCCGTGTAAAAAGTTAGACCCCGTTCAATAATATTAACAGGAACATACACATATGTAAAAGACAGAAATTGTCATATTACATACTTCTTGGCATATTATTACATAATTTTCTATTATGGACTTTATAATATTCCTCTCTAGCACCCAGAGTTACCCAGTGTAAGAATTTGACACTGCTATTCTTGTATGTTTAAATGTATATTCATATTCATTCAAGTACATTCATATACATAAGATACCTTTCTATTTAGTTATTTTATGTACAATATCCTATGTATTTCATGGTTTATTTTTAAAACTATAAGTTATTAAATAAGACACTGGGAAACATTTTAATACAGATATTAACTAATATTCATGATTGTATTTTCTTTTATTAATTTCAATTCACTGTCTTTAATTACGTTATGTGTTCTTGTCACTTGAGAAACAAGTTTGCTATGTTTTTCAGAAAGGGTCCCAAATCCATCAAAACTATTAATTGAGATGAATTTTATTTTAATAATTAGCTGCCTAGAAATTTGAATCTTCAAATCTTTTGACTTCACCCTCTCATGTTTCTTCTTTAAGAGTCTGCAATTTGTGATTATTCTGGGTTGTTTATGCTACTATCATCTTATGATATTGTTAATCTTTGAGTTTAATCTTAGAAAAGAGGGTTGATATTTTCATAATCGTGAAACAGCTCACAGTACGCTTACTCACCATATTCAGGAATAGTGTTAACTGTAAACAAGATCAATATTGCCCCCACACAGCAATATTAACCAGGAGGCTGACAGCTAGCTCCTTTCCCACAGCTATTGCTGATTAGTTGTGGGAAAGGTTCATTACAATCTTCTAATTAAGGGTAAACCCTAATAAAAGGATCATTGTCTGGAAAAAACAATGTTTGGGGACAGCTTGTTCCCACTGTGGGAATTCAGTAATGCCTTAGAGATGATACAGCATAGGGCGTAAGAGTCATATGAAACAGCCTTAAAACTTAGAATCACAGTGTTGGCATTTCCAATTAAAAGTCTGAGGAGGGGGTTAATCTGTTTTGATCTTTTCAGTGTTTTTCAGCAACTATCAGCTTTAATTTTTTTTACCAAAAGCTACCCTTTTCTTCAGAAAGAAACACCATTTAGATCAGCTACATTTAGGGATATAGATACAGTAGATTGAAAGTTTTAAATGAACAGTATAATTAATTCAAAATACATACTGTGTTTTATTTCTGAAAACAATCTCAAAAATAAATATGCCCCACTGAATTAATATATTGAAAAACTTTACACATTTAGATAATTAGCAAGTTTTCTTTCTATGTTAAAAAATATTTATAGAGCTTAGATAGCTTTGTAAGATGATCCAAGCATCCATGCTAGGTGTGAGAAAAGAATCTACATCTTCTGCTTCACAAGTATATGCTTTAAGATCTCAACTGTTGTGAAATCTCAGTTCCACTGAAGTCAGTAACAAGGGTAATGGATGTCTAAGTTTCCCCAAGCATGTTCTTTTCTTCAAGAACTGTAGCATTCCACTGCAACTAAACTAATTTCATACAACCTGCTTTGTAGGCTATGACTTTGCTGTCAGTTTGGACAAGCACCTAGCTGTCTACTGTTACTTCTGCATACAATTGTTAACATAAGGTGTAGAAAATAAATGTACAAAGAGAGAAAATACTTGCTGTTTTAATTTCCTGAGATCAGCTTTTTCAAATGTTTAATGTTTGACTTTGCTATTCTGGGCTTGTAGATCTCCTCAAAAATCCTATTATGTTAAACTGAAAATACAAGGCACAAGTACTCACAATGAACGTTATTGTTACATCTGTTTCTGTCTGAATTTAGAAGTACTGTAAAAGCGTAACTTTGAATATGCAAGCGATTATTTATGGATGACTTAATCTCTATATGGAATGGTTCAAGGTTGGAAAACTGATCGCTAAATATATCAAAGCATTTTTGGGGAATCCTGATGGAATTCTCTTTTAAACCTCTTGTGTGGTTGTAGAGAGCTCATATATCCTCATAGAAGGCCAGCGGTTTATGGTGCCAGACTACAGATGGTACATGGGTAGCTCTGTAACTCATTTCCTTGAGCTATTGTTATGTCTCTCAACAACCAGGAGTTAAAATATCAGATGTTTGTAATACTAATTTAACATAGACTTTAAGGTGTTTTGGTTTTGTAAATGCAGTACAATTTGAATAATATATTTTTCTAAACATACAGAGGTATTACTAAGATGCTTACAGAAAGGTACACTCAGGATACTGTTTCTGACAATACAATAGTTTTAAGTGAGAAACACAAGTTTACTAGTACTAAGTTAGTAGGCTAGCTCTGTCTCTGCTGGTGACTCTTGGTTTTACCAAATTCAGTCAGATGCCTGGCACAGGTCACAGAAATTCAATGGCAACAAAAGAGTCAGTAACATAATGGCTAGTTATATTTTATAATGTGTACAATTTCTAAACACCTAAAAAAGTTACCTTTGTAAATTTTCAGAGATAATACATTGCCATTCATGTATTTATGAATTTATAATAGGTCTGAGATAAAGTTTGAAAATTATGCCTTGTTGATGTCAATGTGATTTTTGTTGATATTTTCAGTCAAATCTGCCTGGACGCACTGGCTCTGTAGAGGAAAATGCCCAGCTAAATTTTGAACATATGTTTAAAATTAGACTGTATTACGGGACAATTACTTCTCAAGGTGCTTTAAAGTTATTAACAAAGTAATACATTGTTTACAATACAAAATTACATACTTCTCTGAAATTGTAGAAAGATTCCAGCTGACTTCACGTTTCCTTGGAATAAGCTATCAAAGAGATTTTTTGAGGCTCCAATGTACAAGCTGTTCCGTGCTCAGAAAGTTTTGGATGTCAAACCTTTTTTGCTGAGAGATAGTTTTGACGAAGTAGAGAAAGATACACATTTAATACAGATTTGGTTTCTCAGTAATATGTTAAAAATTCAATTATCTCCCAAATGTGAAGTGTTGACTTTTTAGTCCAAAGAGTAAGGATGATACCAGCAAAATAATACTGACAGCTTTCATGTCTTATTCAAAATAACATATCTTGAGTTTTTAGGAATAAAAACTGTGTCTGAACTGTTTGGTTCTGCGTATTCACAGGACAGGGCATTGGATGTTAAATTATAACATTTAAATAATTTCAAGTACTTTTAAAATGTTGCTTTTGTCTGTCTTATGGCTCTGAAATAATGAAATATTAAGTACTACTTTGTACATGTGAATTGGAAATCAATTAACAAATCATTTTTTCACATTTCCGGACCTTAATACATCTAAAGACAGTATGTCTGACAACCAACAAAATAAGAGCAGAAGCAAAGAAGGCAGTCTAACCAAAGTTTATACATATAAAGTGTCACATATGGGATCTGAAGAAGAGAAAGGACAATGTTAAGTTGAAATCTGGCTACTTCTCAAAACCAAGCAACCACAAAAAAATCTGAGATCAAACTCAGAGTTATTTTCCACCTTTGAAAATCCCTAAGATTTGTTTTGGTTTCAATGGCTTTCCTATTTTTAAATGTTCTACATTTGTAGAGTTTTCTGTTCATATTTTTCTTATATTTCTGTTCCGTTGAAATAGGAGCTATAACTGGAATTTTTTTAGATGTTCTTTGCTTTTATAGCACATTGAATTAATACACTTACCTAAATAATGAAAAATAATTTAGATTTATGCATTCACATTTCCAAAAATTATAACAGGAAGTTAGTATAGGTATCTTAGTCAAACGAAACATGCTCTTTTTTTCTGATAGTTACTCTCTGTATTTCTTTATAATAATATTTTGGTGTCCAAAAATTACTGCACTTGCATTGTATGGCTGGTCAGTGAATTATACTGCTTTTATGCAAATACAAATGTATTGTTGCACATTGTGGAAGTGTTGTTGCTCTTCAGAATGCAGATAAGATAATGAAAGAAATGCATCAGTCATACAAAGTTCTAGGAAAAAGCAGGTAAGTAATATTAATATTTAATTTGCAGTTGGGTATGCAAAAATGGAGAAAAAGCAGGTAGTAGCCTATGAGTAAGAAAAGATTTCCTTAGTGCCAGACTTTATATGCAGCTATACATGTCACATAGTATATCTGTCTTCCCAACGTCAATTATTGGCCATTGCTAGAGGCAGGATATTGCACTAGATGAACAAATTATTTGGTACAATATGAAGAAACATACAGTATATCGTTTTACAACAGCATTTGATCTACTAGAACCAGAAAATTGTCTTGTATACAGCTTTAAGATTATCTTAGACTATGTTTTTGTACCTCTTTTCAGTCATAGTTTTTATCTTTTTTCCATATTTGGATTTTTCATTCTGCAGAAATTAGGTGGCAGAAATCTGAGGCTTGTCCACACAGCCTCTATTCTTTCAGACAGACCATAGCATATTTTATAAATAACAAAAGCACATCTGGTCTTCAGAATTCTGACACCCTTTCCTGATGATTCATAAAAAATACATACTGGAAGTAATCAGGTTTTGTCAAGAAGGGGAAGGTGGACAATATGTTTTTCCATTCCTATTGTTGCTTGGTTTACATTGTTTGTCATCCATTCTCATTTGTAGTCAATCTCCTGCATTGCAATAGGGAGATCAACAACTTCCCAGATGGGCAAAGAAAGAAAACATACTTTGGTATTCTTGGATCTTACAAACTTCTTGTTCACTTTACTCTCCAGTCATATGGAGATTATTTGAACAGAGTAGGTTCCTTCCGCTTATTTTCACACTATATCTTGGGGTTTTGTTTCTGCCTTTCAGCAAAATAGCACCAACATCCAGACCATGGCCAGATCAACAAGTGGCGTGTTTTCCAAGTAAAAAATCACTTAGCGTTACAGATGAAACGTCACACTTCTTTGCTTAAAGTAGTCTTCAGCCATGTTGATCCTCTTCTTTAATTATATATATTGTGTGTGCATTTGCAGGATGAAGTAGATAAAGACAAGCAATGACAGATTTCATCATTCCTGTTACTCTGTATAATGAAACTGAGCCCACAAAATGTAAAGTGTAATTCTCCATAGCTGGAGTGAGGCCACGATGGCATCTCTTTCACTTTTTTCCTCATACTAGCAATATTAATTAGCCACATTTTGCAGTTAGCAAACATCTGAAATTGAGGAGAGTTATTTGCTTAAATTATTAGTCCAAGTATTTTTAAATTATTTTATAGTTTTCTGTAGAAATTTGAATTGCAAAGTTCAGTATGACAATTACATTTCAACTTAACAACTTTCTTCTGCATAGCAGCTTTATAGCACAGTCCTGCAACCACACATCAGACAGATTCTTTGTCCTCCGAACCCTACAGTTTGAAATTAATTTATAAATGAAAACTGTAGTCTGTTTAAGAATATAAATGTAACATTTCATTTGTTTTGATTTTTAAAGGTTAAATACAACAATGCTAAAAACATGGAACAAGAGATCTGAGGTAAGGTGGTATTATAAAACTGAACACTGTTAAAAGTATTATATGCGTTCAAAATCTTAAATATAGAAATACAGAAGAAGTGTAGGTAGTTTTCTCTGCTTAGTCTTCAGGTTTTTGGATGAACATGAAGTATTTTTACATATATTAATATATATGTGTGTCAGCAAATCTTCAGATGCTTATCAACAATTTGTCAGTAATATTACATCAGGGATTTTGGGGGTAAAGGGCTGGAAGTTCAAAATGGTATAAAACCTTTTAAAATAGAAGTATGTAAGTTAATTTAAAGTATGTGTGTCCTATATGTTAAACATGTTAGGTATCTAGTTTTGACAAATTGTAAAAACCAAACAATTTTCTTGTATTGAGTGGTAATTTAAAATTGAAGCTGAATTGAAGAACTGTCTGGATATTAGATGATGGCTGAAATTTGTTGTGTTAGCAAATAAAAAATAATGTTTTAGGATTAAACATATCTGACATGAAATTTTGTGGTAAGTATAAATAGGATTCCTGACAAAACTTTTGTACATATAAACAAACTATTAATTTTACACGTATCAGTGCTTTATACGACATGAGCCTTAAAAGTTACAACAGATCAAATATACTGTATTTAGAAAAAAGAGAATTTGGTCTTCATGGATATTAAGTAATAGCCCTTTGTACATAGGACTTGGATCATTGAATTAGCTGTATACTTTAGTGAACCCACTGCAGAATACAACAGTGTTCACAGGAAAAAAGTAAATAAAAGCATAGGAGTAATAGCAGAGTTCTGACAGAAGATCATAAAAAGGGCTATGGAAAAAAAATTTCAAATGGAGGGAAATGTTTAAGAAAAATAATTTAGCTGACCGCAGTGTGATTTAATACAGCTTTATTTCATGTCTTAGGCTCTGATGATTTCTAGAGGCATATCATTTGGAATAAACTGAACATTCATATTAATGCCATGCAGACTAGACAAAGCCTTCAGAACTGTAAATTTCAAACCAGCACACATTGCTTTTCCTGGCACATTCAAACCTCAGTTTGCCCTTGGAATGCAAAAAAAAATTTCCTGCAGATTGCCAACTGATGTTGAATATAGACATGCAAATGAGTACTCAGCGCATATGACTGTGTGATTATTTCTGTTGCATTCATTTGCATAAAAATATACAGTATATTCATGCTTATTTTTTCTCCATTTTCTATAAAGAACAGAAATACTATTTTCAGAAAACTATTCTCACTGTTTGTCTGAATAGTCACAACAAAGTATTCAAATTCTCAGATCTGTACTCTTTCAAAGATAAACGGTACCTTTCAACTAATGGGATGGGAAGAGAAGGAGGAAGGGAGGAATAATAAAATACACCCCACACACAACAGACTTCTGTGTTAGCTGCCATATAAAAATGGCCTTTGGGTAGCTATCCATTTAACTTCCCCGAAAGTGAAGGGCAGACTGTGCTATCTTCTGATGTACTTAAAACTCTGTGAGCTGATCCTGTGGCCTGTATAACACAGTTTATGGAATTTTATAAGACTGCACTAAATATATGGAAAATCTATACGTTTAGATTGATAATAATGTCTTTTAAAACCTATAAATAATTTGTAAGAATAGTTTTCTCCATGGATAAAATAGCATTCTGTTATAATAGTCTATCTTTTCCTTTTTAAAAACTGCTTACATTAGATCTAATTGCACTGGGAATATAATTACTGGTGTAAGCACACTTTGGAGGGTTACATAAAAAGAGTTTAAATATCAGCATAAGAGTTGCACTCTCATTCGGTGAGAGCACACAGCAAGAAAAAAACTTTGGCACATAAAGCCACTGACTGGCCTTCAAATTCCTGTAGCAAACGTGCTGTGTGGCACAAGACATAGTTAATAACTGACAAGATGATCTCTATGTGTGGACAAAGCTTATTATTTTTAAATCATGGAGAATGACTTGTGCCTTATAGCAAAGGATCCCACTTTCTGTAATATGAAATACTTAGAAATCATAGAATCATAGAATTGTTTAGGTTGGAAAAGTCCTTTAAGATCGAGTCCAACCGTCAACCCAACACCACCATGCCCACTAAACCATGCCTTGAAGTGCCACATCTATGTGTTTTTTCCACACCTGCAGGGATGGTGACACCACCACTTTCCTGGGCAGCCTGTTCAAATGCCTGACAACTCTTTCAGTAAAGAAATTTTTCCTAATATCCAATCTAAATGTCCCCTAGCACAACTTGAGACTATTTCCTCTCATCCTAAATAATTCTGGATGTGAGAAAATTCATGTATTTCCTCAGGGTTTTGATATTATACTTCATATTAGGTTAAATATGGGAATATATAAAAGAATAGTCCTTTTCTGATTTTCTTAGTCTACTTGGTTCTTAGTGATTAGATTTTACCTGTATCTGTTGGGTAGCACATTATTAATGGTTTTTACAGAAATTACAGTTTTGTTTGCCACCAGTGACATTTCAGCCTCTAAGAACAATTCATCTTGCTCATCTACAGGATAATATTGTCAATGAAAGCACCAACATAAGAAATATTTTGAATATTATGAACTCCATTCCTCAGCCTATAAAACCAGTTACTAAGTTTTATCAGTATCAGTTAGACAATCTATTAAAAAGGCACACTGAAAAGTCATCAGACCTGATTGTGGCTACCATTTCTGATAGGTTCAGTCCAGTGAAAGACCTCTACTACTTCAGCATGAGTGACTATTGTAAGTACCCTAGCAGTAACAAAGAAGAAATTCAAAGCAATTTAAAAATGCAGGGAAGCTGATGTGGCTACCAATACTGAAATGAATAACCAGATGAAGTACCAGTTTTCAGTGGCTTGTGAGAATGTAGATCTTGGCACCCAAGCTGGTTTCTATGATGATAGTCAACCCTACCTGAGCTCAAGTAATGCTCTGATAAACTGCAGAATATTTACAGCTCAGACAACACTTACAATGTCAAGCAACAGAGATGCCTCGAGAGCTGTCAATAAGGAAATAAGAGCAGATAATTGCTGTAGAACTGGTCTAGAAGAAGAAAATGCTACAGAGATGATACTGGATTATAGACCACATGAAGATGCTGAGAGTGCAAACTTTGTACTTGACAATCATTATTTAGATTCTTCCTGTAAAAATGAAGTGATAGAGGCCTACCATGCCTTATAAGACAATTCTGTAGCTGCAGTAATTCCCAGAGTAGAAGTGCATGATCCTTCTGGAAAACAGACAGTAAATAATGTTTGTCTCTGAATTTGAAATGGAAAAAGAAGCAATGTCAGAAGCAACTTCAGAAGACAACAGTGAGCTTGTACCTGTTGTTCATGTTACATTCGCCGAACAAGAACTGGCTAGAGAACCACACATTGCTAAACAACCTGCCACAAAAAAGAGTGTCATTTGTAGCCTGCCTCCTGATGTTACTCAGAGCTTCAACATTCTGGCTCATAAAGAAAATGACAAAAAGAAAATAAAGATGAATAGAAATAAATATTCATGAAAATCCAAAATAAGTAGCAAGATAAAGATATCTGAAAACTTAATTGTTTCTGATGAGATTTCCACAGAATGTAATGCCAAGAGTGAGATTTTTCTGTCTTTGGAACTGTCACATGGAATCTGAGACTTCCCTGAAGTATCAAAAAAAACCCCAACCCTCAAGGAGACAAAGATCATTTTGCTCAGAGTGCTCAGAAACTTAAAAAGCAAAGTTTCTCTTGCAGTTGCAAAAATTCAGTTGTCTTAAACCTGTTACTCTACTTTCTCTACCACATGCACAGTCTGCTTCAGATTTTGTAGATCTGAAATACAGTGACATGTTCAAGAAAATAAATTCAAATGACAAAGGCCCAGGCATTTATAAAATGTTTGGAACTCCTGTCTATTCCCACATGTACGAGCTTGATGAACATGAGAACAGATTTTATAGAAATGTTTGTTCTGCTCCATCTGGGAGATACACTGCTAGCACCTGCAGATGCACCTGCATATCTACCTGCAGTATAGGGAGAGAGAGCAGCCAAGTAAGTAATACACAAAAGAGAACATATTGTAAGCCAAAGACGACCATACCTGGCACTAAACAAAAGCAGAAAGGTTTAGTTACAAAGGACAGAAGTACTGAGTTGAGTGACAGCAATAGATAGCAAGATAATGTAATAACTTCTGATTCAGATTTTCAAATAAAGACTTCAAGGAGCTTGACATTGTTTCCCAAAGACAAGATCATCAATCAGCTTACCTTTTTAAAAGAGCTTTCACAATCAACTAAGCAAAATACATTTTTTTCAAATTCAAGCTTATCAACTATTAAAGACTTTTCTTTGGAGCAGTCTTCAAACAGTTCTGATATATCCAGCCATCAGAGAGATGCTACCTGTATCCAGAATCTTCTGCAGTTCAGTGATAAAGACTACAGAGAATGTGTTGCTTTAAGTAGCAGTCTACAAACAACAGACCAGAACATGTGTACCCCAGTGCAGGGTGGATGGATGTGGATGGCTGCCTGGAGTCAGACGAGGCCTACTTCAAGTCTATAAATAAATGTGAAGCATTGCCCTTTTCAGATAGATTGGAGTGTCAATCCGCTACAAAAAAATTAATTCACAGTTGGGCATCCACACTTCAAAACTGGTTTGGCAAATGAATTGACTCAGCCATTAGTGATTCAGACAAAAAAATGTTACAAGCCCTGGTTTCCAGACAAGTGAGAACATTTTGTCCTGGGCAGGTAATAAGGATGTGACTCATGAGTTGCTTTGTTGTCTGGCTGAAGAATTGCTAACGCTTGAAGAAAAAGACATCAACTCTTCAGGAAAAAAAATACAAGTTTTAAAATGCAAAATACACATACTAAAGAAGAAGAAAATATTATGAATGGAGATGGAGCAATAGTAAATAGTGCCATAGAGAAGGTAAAAGTAATTTCTTGTAACTTGCTAGTTCCTTTGTGTGATGCTTCAGCACAAGTTTGGATGAAAGATAGGAAATATGTGCTCATTAATGATCAAGTCTCTTTTCCTTGGGCCAGCAGCCCACTGATTCTTCCAGTGCTTGGTTGAGGATACCCATGTTAGAGGCTGCATGTCAGGACATAAGCCAAATAGCACGAAGGCATGACAGGAGTAGCTCTCAAGGCTTATGTGATGGGTGAAGATAAATGGAGAAATTGTGGTGAATAAAAAGGAGAGGCTATTTTAGCTGAATAGCATGTATAAAAAGGTGCTGGGGCAAGGCAAAAGCTCTTGAGATCTTGACACCTAAGGAATATGAAAAGACAGTACAAATGATTCTTTTATATCCAAAAGGGCAATTTCCTTGAATCTCTGAGTGCCACCAGATACTTTTCTAGGTATGCACTACAAGTATTGGCTTATCAGACAGATTTAAGGCTGCTTAATTAATGTTTAATCAAAACTCCAACTCGGAAGGCTTAGATTCTGGTCCCCAAGTCAGTTAAGAACCTTCACTTACTAAGGTGCTTATCTACTAGTACTGCTTCTCCTTGGCCCTGTTAGCTTTTTGTCTATTTAAATTACAAATTTATAAGGAAATTTCTTTCACTACATGTTGATCCACTTTCTTATGTTTCTGTAGACACAGGTGCCAATTATACCTCCATTCTCACTTCTCCTAGGGAGACCCATGGGAGACCCATGGGTGGATGGAGTAATTATTACCATCTTTCTAAAGCAGTCTCTTCCTGTGAAGTCATGTCAAAATTGTTTTCATCAAACTTGGGTTGCATATGTTACCTAGATTAAGGCAATAGTCATATTCACCCCTCAGCTTAGCAAACTGTACCTACATGACCAAAAAAAAAAGTAATAAGCAGATGTCTATCCTGCTCTTAAGTGTTCCTTCTGTCTATCTTCCTGTCAATGGAAAATGATGTCATGCTATAATCTGCTGGTTATGCACTGTTGTGATATATACTTGAAAATATTTACATTGTCTTACTTAGTATAGCAATTGTATCGATGAGCTGGCGAATAAGTACGTACATACATAAATACACACACACACACACATATATATATATATAAATCTATAGAGAAGAGTCTTGCCAGGTAAAAAATACTCCTTATAAAAAATGTAAGGATAATATGAAGCCTTTCTTTTCCTCCCTGCTTTCTCCCCACACTGACCACCATCTTTCAAGCAGTTACAGTTGAGCCTTTTTGGCATTAAATGAAGAAAGTGAACTGCTAAACTTTGAGGAATCTACTGAATTACCAGGAAGCATTTCAGCTAACAAAAATGCCATCATGTGGACAAGAGGTGAAGTCCTTGGAAAGGGAGCCTATGGCACGGTAAGTTAATATCTGTATAAGTTAAAGGATGCGCTGGTCATCTTTGAGCTACATCTTAAACTAGCTGATATCCTATTCAACAAATAACAAATATTTTGGATTATACAATGAGACATGAAACATGACAAACACAAAGATACTGTTTAAAATAAGTAAATACTCAGTTTTATTTCATGTTTCACTTTAATAAATGCTAGCTTCAGTGTAGGTATACTGTGGTCTGACGAGCCAAGGACAATTAATAGCTGCAAAACAGGTTGTTTTGGCTATGTCAGGTCAACTCACTACAGAAAAGGAGTATGAGAAGTTTCATGAGGAAGCTGATCTGTTGAAGACATTGAAGCACATCAGTATTGTAACTTATTTAGGAACTTGTCTGAAAGACAACACTTTAAGCATTTTCATGGACTTTGTTCCTGGTGGCTTAATTTCTAGTATTATTAATCATTTTGGTCCTTGCCAGAAATTGTCCTTTGTAAATACACAAAACAATTTCTACAAGGGGTTGCATATTTACATGACAATTGTGTGGTACATAGGGATATCAAAGGCAATAATGTAATGCCAAATGGTATAGTAAAGCTAACTGACTTTGGCTGTGCCAGGCGTTTAGCTTGGGTAAGCCTCCATGGCACACAGAGCAAGATCCTTAAGTCTGTGTATGGGACTCCATACTGGATGACACCAGAAGTTATAAATGAATCTGGACATGGAAGAAAATCAGACACCTGGACTGTTGGCTGCACCCTATTTGAGATGGCAAAAGGAAAACTGCTGCTGGCTTCCAGGGGTAGGATAGCAGCCATGTTCTATATTGGGGCCCACAGAGGATGGATGCCTTCCCTACCTAATTGATTCTCCAGCACTGCAGTGGATTTTGTGCATACCTTAACCAGGTATGTAGATTTTTAACTGAAAAATGAAAAGAAAATGTAGATAGTTTGTATCATAGAGATTGTTGACGGGAGCTTAGGTTACCTCTTCTATGGTACATATGACTGTATTGTAAATGCATAGGTTTTTCAACATTTCAGGAAAGCCTTTAAATAATAGTATACATAAGAGAGCTTTACTCTCTATGATGGTATAACCCACCCCCCCCAAAGTCTTTTCTGTAGGCTTATACTCATCATTTACTTTCCCTGTAATTTTCATGCAGAAACATGGCACCATTGAGTTTTAGACAAAACGTTTGATAAAATTCTTTCATGTGCCTTGCTGTTCCAAATCACATTGGCTGAGTCTGGCCTATGTCAGGCAAGTTGTTTTGAGGACAATATTCTAAATGAAAGACCTTTCACTTAATTCTTACCTTCTGCAGTAGAAAAATCTACTATCACTGCTAGTCCAGGAAATACATACTTATTTGAAACATAAAGTTCTCTCTATAAAAAAACCAAACCACTAGCATTCACCCATTATAAGAATTATTTTTATGGTGTTTGTTTTGTTTTAAATATCAGCTTTGTCCCAGATGTTTAAATGCCTATCAAGTCAAGAGCTAAGTTCCTGACCTCTATGGGTAGTCTTTATAAAATTAATAGCAGCCTTTTACATATCTCAAAAGACCAGATTTGAGCACTAGAGAGAGGCATGTTATTTAGTGGGTATGGCAGTCATCTTGGAGGCAGGAAACCTGATTTTCTAATCCCTGGATTAGAATTGTTATGGTATGGTTACAGTTCCTGTGGACTATATAACAATAACGAGAAAAATTGTGGACTGTAGTATATAGCGACATCATATATGCTTTGATTTAGAGAGAACAGTGTTTAAAAGGTAGAAGGAATTGTTAGGTAGGAGGAAACATACAGATATAAAGCATTTGCCTCTTAAAATAAAATATTTAACTTTTCAGAAGTCAGGATGCACCTGTGGTGGCAAAGTTTTTATCTATGGTCTCACTGTGTCCTAAATATAAACAGCTCCCTTGTCCCATTTTCCCCATTAGTTTATTATTTAAGAAATCAGTGTCCTTTACTCCTTCCCCTGTTTTTTTCTCCAAATGGAGGGTTGAAAAAGCCCAAAGCCCTTGGCTCTAGCAAGCCAATATTGTAATTACGGTACTGTAATTCTATATGGGCTCCTTAACATGCATGACATTGATGGAAGATGACAGAACAGCCTGATTGGCACAGGATCAAACAAATAATTGTCTCCCTCCTTAAATATATTTTTTGTGCACCTGAAACAGCCACATTAGCAGAATAATTCAAAGTTTTGCAAGGAATTTAGAGGAACAAAGAATGATTTTTGTAATAATAAAAGATTTCAGTTTTATAATTCATAAATTCCAACAGTCTCTTCCCCTAAATCCTGCCTTTCTTTCTACCAGCTTTAGAGAAAAAACCTAAAAATGAGTAAAGACTGGAGAAATGAGGAAAAGAAAGGCTAAGTTTGCATTTAGATTTTACAAACAATTACATCATGGGCATGCATATTCATTTTCTGTACTGATTTTTCAAACCCTCAATGCAGAGGTTAACACCATTGGCCTTCTGCTCTGTAGTTGCTGGACCATCCATTTGTGAAAGGAAGACAGTGAATTTTTCAAAATTCTTACCAAATGAGTATGCATTTTCCATAGAAAAAAAATTCTGTTTGTGGAAAAAAGATCTGAAGGAACTGGAGTTAGAAGTGACAGCAGAAATTACTAGAGAGCAATTGTGTACAAGGAGTCTATTATTAGACAGCAGTATGATTAAAGTAACAAATTTTTTGCAATGTCTGTGCTCATTGGAGTGGGCATTCTTTTATTGTGAACACAGGGCCATGTTTGTATTGGGAGAGACTTTAGAGAAAAAAAGCCCACACATCACCATCACTAGTATGTGACAAGCAAGGTAAGTTGGATGCCAATTTGTCTGTAAAAACCTATGGAACGTATGCTGTTGGCAGAAAGCATTGCAGATGCTGAAAGCTCTGTGAAAGCTCCGCAGGAAGCTCTACTCAAACTTGTAGATGAGTCATTAACTGTGTCTGATGATCCCATAGGAACCCTAAATCATATAACTATACAAGCATAAAACACACTGGAGCTTTTATTTAGCTAGACGGGCCCTTTAATTTTTAGCTAGTGGAAAAAAAATAACTAGTTCTTGCAGATATTTATCAGGTAATAACAAAGTAACCTTTGTTACTGAGGTACTGTATCAATACGAGATACTGTAGAGATAATGACAAGAGATACCTAGGTGTACACATGGGCATCTTTATTAAGTTTACATGGAGATCATTTCCTAGCCTGGCTAGAATTCTGAATCTAAACTTTGTGACTGTCTTTTCTCAACAAACTAGTGCATTTCATTGACAGATTCGAGTCCCAGAATGGTTGAGGTTGGAAGGGGCCTCTGGAGATGCTCTAGTCCAATCCCACTGCTCAGAGCAGGGTTGACTGATGCAGGTTGCTCAGGCTCTTGTCCCGTTGGCTTTGACTATTGCCAAGGATGGAAACTCCACAGCCTCGCTAGCCAACGTGTTCTAGTCCTCAACCACTCTCCTGATAAAAATGGTTTTATGTTTGAACAGACTGTCCAGTATGTCAAGTTGTGCCCATTGGCTCTTGTCCTGTCAGTTCTAACACTGAAGAGCGTGGCTTTGTCTTCCTTACTGCCCCCATCAGGTATTGATACACGTGGATACAATTCCCCCTGAACTGACTCTTTCATTGTGGAGTGGCATATTTTCTGTGTTCTGAGCAATGCATTATATTTCTCACCCTTCTGTTTGTTGATACAGAGCAGCAAAAGCACAGGAGCATCACCTTTCTTGTTTGCAAAGGCTGTAAAATGCTGTTTGAATCACTACACAATCTACTGCTGTTTTTCAATGTTCTTAATCTGAAATAGAACAGCAAATTTGATTCTGAAACTTGAACTGCTTTGAGAAATGCTTGTGTGAGCACTATGTAATTAGATGACATGTAGTCTCCATCTGCATTGCAAAAATAATTTTTACAGTTAGTATAACTAGCTACTACTAACTGCACAAAATTAAATAAAATTTGAATAACATTATTACATATTAATAAAACAAAAAAATCACATATTAGTATTTAGATTGTCCTCTTTCTGATAAGGCTTCTTCTTGAGTATTTTTCAAATTTAAAATTTCAGGGGAATGACACACTGTAGAAACCAAAAATTGGTTTCACCACATCAAAATGCAGTGAACTTTATGCCTTTGTGAGCACCTAGGCTCCAGGAAGAGATGAGTAAAACTCAGCCTTACAACTGTTAAGGGCTGGGCTCTCAAGAATTCAAGACCCTCAATTCAGTGCCAGCAGTAACATGAAAATTGGTGTTTTTCAAAAGGGAAAGAAGGAATTTCTAAGTTTTATATAAAAAAAATCACTTTTCCCCAGACCACTAAACCTTTTAGTTACTTAAATAGCTTTCAAACTTTATTTTATTACAGTAGCCTGACTTCAGAGGGTTGGTCTAAACTTTATAAAAGAAAAGAAAATCAGAACTTATAGCAAAATTCTTTATTAATAGTTTTTGTAGGTATAATGTCACATAACAATGACAGAATATTATGCCAGTATAAGAGAAATCCTAACATCACAGTAATCTTCAAAGTTCAAACAGTTAACAGTCCCATTTTGAGGAATACCATTTGGACCTCATAACAAAAATCCATGGCAAGTCATGTTGCAGTATCTTCACATTAAAGTACCTTGCAGAATAAAGGTAGGAGCCCTGGCGTATGAACTGAAGTGGGATGTACATAATTCCATGAAGTATATTAATTCTTCTCAGATTAAGGTAGTGTCTTCATTAAAGCTGCAAAGTAAATATGACTTTTTATTTAGTGTGAAATGAAACTGAGATGAGAGTCGTAAGCAGGGAATGAATGGAAATGCTCTAGGATATACAGTTAATTAAAAAAAAAGTCAGAATTACAAAACCTCCCTCTTATGTGCATCATAAGCAAAACTAACATGTTTTGTTAAAGTCTGAGTTCTCCAATATTAAGGTTATTAGTTATTTGCAATTTAAATGTAATGTTTAATCCAGCTCATTACACTAAAATTAGTCTCCAACTTAAAGATTTGTAAAACTTTAACCTGAGTGTTTAATTTTGCTTTTGTTTAACCGGACTTAGAGAATGAGGTGGTTGTTTAAGGCCAATATTTGCAGCAAAGGTATTTCAGCTTAATCATGCTGGAGAAGAGGGGAGATGTGATTGTATCCCAGCCCTGTGCTCAGCACAGCACAGTGAAACCAAAAGTACATTGGTTTAGGGTGCCTTGGGTCACTCAGCTGAGTCCAGTAGAGCATTCTATTAACAAGTCTAACTGCATATTTTTTTACTTGGTGAGATCATAGATTTTCCCATCAAAATCCAGATAATTCAGACACCTGTAATTAAGTTATCTAATGTAATATGGGGAACGGGTGAGAAATCTTTAAGTGCCTTCTTGAAAAAAACCCTTTATTTTCAGTGAGAAGTGACTCAGTGAGGAGGGTCAGGCTTCATTACAGCGTTTGAGCAGGGCAAGCCTTACTGTTTAAGGAGTACAGTCTTCATTTCTAAAAACAGTGAAGAACCCATTACAAAGCATGCAGGCTGCCAAGTAGTAGGTATGACTGCTTTGCTGTGATGTCAAGTTTCCTCAAGATTTGGAGCTTAAATTTAGAGAACCTGAAAATACACTGTCCTTTTATCATTGTAGGGGATACCTAGTATTTCTTTTACATGCAGTGATAGTTAAAGCTCTGAGATATCGCTCAAATCTCAGGGAAAGGGAGGGTTCATAGACATGCCAATCCAGCCATTTTACACTGGTCTTGAAATTACAAATAGCAATATGATGTAAAAATTTGCATCTCAGAATACATGCACCAACCTTTCTTCTCAAGGAAGCAGACACTGAGTGCAGAAAACCCAGTCTTTTATTTGGGTTCAAAACTAGTGCTTTATCACAAAGTTCGGTAGGAACTTACGCCATTTTCTACAACCCTCTTATAAAAACTCTGGTTCTTGCATGTAAGTAAAAAAAGAGCAAGAGTTCTCCTGAGGAAGGGCTTCCAGTACCCACAGCAGAATGCCTTTTCTCCCCTACCTTCCACTTCCCACAGGGACCCGCACCATGAGAGCACTTCAGAAAGTGAGTTATACAGGTGGTATCTGAACTATGGTAAGAAAAATGGTGTCAGCGTAAGTGCAGGAATATAGAGGAATCAAATTTGATTTGGGTTTGCTATATCAGTCATTCCCAGTAGCAACATGAGAGAACACTCCTGGCATTCTTTTTTTTTTTTTTTTTTTTTTTTGAAAAGCATAGGGAGTTAAACATTTCAGAGGAGGAATTAATTAGCTAGTTCAGTCTGGCAAAACTTCCAAGTCATTTAACACATTTATTTTTAGAACTGATTGTGGGAACGTGCATTTACATCCCAATTAAAGAAAGCAAACAAAGTGTTTGCTCAGTCCCCTTCACTGCAAAACAAGGCTTGGGAACCTTTCACCCTAAGGTCTGACAAAGATCCTTGGTATGCTCCTGTTACTCACCCCCTCACCCCTCCCCCCCACTGCTAAAAGAAAAACAAAATAAAACAAAATAATAATCAAGCATGGCCAGCCACTATACAACAAAATTACAGGGTACAGGCTCTCAGCCCTGGGGTAGAGTGAGGGAACAGCTTAAGATGGCATAAAATTTCTAGAATATCATCAGTATCAAATACCTGATCACCCTAATATAAAGGAAGCAAAGGAAACAAATTAGACTTTAGACTTTCAAGCATTCCACTATTTGACTGATTTGATGAAAAACAGCAGTGTTTTGCCAATAACTAAAAAGGGATCTTCTTTGTGTTTAGAAATGAAGTTAGAAAATCAAACAGGAAAATGGGATAATTTCTGCACAATAGAGGTGAGGTAGGGAATTTTATTGAAAATACTTTTTTTTTACAAGTTCTTAGAAATAAAGTTTTTTCTAATCTCACACAAACAGCTGTACCTCAAAAATTCAACTATGCTAATATCAAACATTTATATTTACAATTAGCCAAAAGAATATACAGAACTGCCATTGTATGCAAATACCGAAGTACCAGATCACAGTGAGATACATTACTTCAGCACTCCCACCATTAGGAACAGATTAAGATTCGACATATGAAAGAATCTCACTATTCTACAAACCTCCTATCTCACAAAAAGGGAAGATTTTTAATAGTGTTGTAGCAAGGTCTCTACTACAGCATCATTTTACAAATTACATAATGCATGTACTCAAATTTGTAACAAAAAAAATCTGTAATCAAAGTGATGAACATGAACAGAGTAATCATGTTGTCTATTAGCCTTTTATTGCATTTATTCAGTCATTCACTTGTGAGGCTGATCCCATTAACTTTCATTTATTTTGAACACCTCAGCCAGGCTGCAATTCATACAATTCACTAATTTGCACTGGGTTTCAGTGAGGGAAAACTAGTGACATCTTGTTGCATATCCTCTCCCTCCCTCTCAGCCTCTACTATCACCACATTGAATTTATTTTCAGACACAGACACACAATTCCACGTATTTACAATTACACTGAAAACCCAAACCAGTGAGTTTTATGGATATCCTTTACAGAGAAACTAAAAACATCACCATTTGGATCTCAATGTAGCATAGCAACATTTTGTCCATGATATTTCACAATTTCCCGGAATCAAAATAGGAAATATTTATTTTGAAACAGCACCTTAGGATGAA